>JBBBDQ010001119.1:4117500-4345000 GCA_037127315.1 Ascarosepion bandense | reverse complement strand
ACCTACACAGAGAACCGACCTTCTTAGCAGCGGATTTAGCTATGGATTCTATATAGTCATTTCACGAGGTCTGTTGTGAGAGTGTTTTACTTTCAGGGAGACTAGCCTGATACATGCTAATGGTAGGGTAGTAGCAATTGCCTGTAATGGTTAATAGATAGCAGCTTCGTTTTGGAAGCATTAAAATTCACGCGATATATCAAATTGACCTCATACAAACCATGAATATTATGATAAAATGGCTTTTTAAAGTACAACACTTCAAGCGACAATTATTTTGTAACAACCTAACGTATATACGTTGTTAGTTTTTGTTTTTCTTTTATAATGGAAATTACGTGTGGATCCTTCCTGATTTTTGTTAGTTTACAATCATAAATTAGTAGGCTCCGATCCTGCAAAATTCCTGAGTTTTTGAGCATGTTCAGTTTTTTTTATTTTTTTATTTTTTTTTTATTTGTGGGTTGCCTTTACATTAGTTACGAGAAGTATGGAGAGAAAAGTTTAGAGAGAGAGAGAGAGAGAGAGAAGGGTTTTAAAGAAAAGCTCAAATTACTTTTTTTTAATTGTGATTTTTTTTGTTTTTAGTAATATATTTTTTATATTTTGTTTTATTTTCATAATTTATTTTATTTTTTTAAGACACACTACTGTTGTAAAATAACGATTGCCTTGACAGTCAAGAAGGAACACGTATATATAAAAATATAATCTTATATTTTTATTCTTCGTCGGTGACGTTTGTGTGAAGCAGGCAGGTACCAGGGCGTGTTTGCACATATGAAGGGGACTGTTGGGAGTCGGAAGCCAGCGGGAGTTCTCTTTGTCTTCTTCCCAAAATTCTACCCTTGATATAATCTTAAAACTTCCAGGCATTTTTGCTTTCTCGAATTGTCGCTTTGTTTACACGGCCGGGTGTATCTGTCAATCACACTCGCTGGTCAATAGCTTTTCAAGCGGTTGTCGCTTTGTTTGTTACACCTTGACATCCTCTACGATCGGATATATCTGTCAATCATCCTTGTCCTTTTTTGACAGCACCCTCGCAGCTGGATGCACTTGTCAATTACTTCTGCTGTTCAAATGCTGCTTCCACTACAAGTTAAATAACAAGGCAGACTGGGTTCCCTAGCCTTAGATAGAGACCAGTCTATAAAAAAAGAAAAATTTTTGAAACTATGGAGAAGGGAACAGGAAATCATTCCACTATCTTTCCCAAGAATGTTTGACAATTCACAGATAATAAAGAAAAATAATCTGCGAAGGGTTAGGAGCACCTGCGTCCTGAATGGACATTAGAAAATATCTGTTTATGACTAGGTTTTGAAATAGAAAGGATTTAATATTTTGTTAATCATTTACACTGGTAGAAATTTAGAGTAAAAAATTTAAAAATAGAAGTACCGAATTTTTCCAAATTAACGCCCAAATTAAAATTAACTAATAAACTTTATTTGTAATAAGCTTTATCAGTAATATGCTAATATGACTATTGAGGTTAATTTTTACATCTAGCCATCTACATAAATTTCCGGATAATTGCGGTGATACGAGTGATAAGCAAGGAGAATGATTCCATCAAGATATAAAACAATGAAAGCGCAATTACCAAGGACGGTGGGATAAACGAATGATGGCTGACTACTGCTGCAGTACCAAAAGGAACTTAAGTAACATTGAGCATAACAGACAATAAAGAAAGAGAACATTTTTTCAATAGTTCTTATGTTCTCGAAGGTTTTATTTCTGCTGTTAGTTTATTAAACGATTCGATGAAAATACTTGTTGGTCTTCGTATATTCAGTCGTGTTATTTTTAAATATTAGGGTCTGATTGTTATTGAAAAATAGAATTTCTCAATAAGCAGACCAATATTTGTTATTTTAAATACGAATTCAGAGGTTTTTGCGATTTTACTTTGAGAAATGTTGCCATCTGTTAATAAACAGATATCGAAAAATGTCCCTTTTTCTTTCTTTTTTTTCTTTTTTGTTTTAGAAAATGCTGAGATACAGAGAAAACTAAAGGAAAAAATTGTAACAATAATGGATACATCAACGGAAATGGAGTCTAGACAAGGGTTTTGATCGACTGACACTTTTGTTGTTAAGATTGAGAGAAGAAATCATGTATTCCCCAAAAATATAAACTTTTTATCCAATTTAAAGTGAATTTCTATTCTGATTAGTTAAATTGAACACACGCTTAATTTTTTCTGTTTTCCCACATCCATAAATAGCGAACGTATTGTTTCTTGTATTCAAGTGAAAATCATTTTCACGACAAAGATCTAACATTGTCTGATGACGAGGTAAAAATCTCTAAACATAGAAATTTCTTTGTCTCAATGTAAACTATATTAATTTTAAATAACAAACAAATGTTACATTTACACACACACACACACACACACACACACATACACACACACACACACACACACACATATATATATATATATATATATATAACACAATACCAGTATACTGTTATATTATAATTTTTCTCATGGTTTCTAAAGAAGGTTTAATAAACGTGCAACATGTTAAATTGAGATACGTTTCCTATTTGTTCTTTTTTCTGTCATTCATATATATGTACATAATTTTTTTGTTTGAACGTTATTTTTAATCGATACTAGCATTTGAGTAGATAATCTGTTTTTAAATAAACAGTATATTTATATATATTTTTTTACCGGCCTAATAATTTATGAGAATTTTTTTAAGGAAAATATGTGTCATTCGGTAGAATTCGAACCTGAAAAACCTAATAACAAGGAGGAAGCCACCAATTTATTTGTTACCATTCGCCTACGAATGATTTCACAGTCTAAAATAAGTCAAATCAAGCCTTATATGCGCAATTTTCAATTTCTGGTAAATAATCATCTTTGCTCTGAAATGTATCGTAAGGTAAACAAATATAAGCAGACAACGTCACGGAAAGTTCTGGATATTAACGAAATTTAATTTACGACCGACATATTTTATTTATTTATTTGAGCATTAATTTTTAATCGATACTTGTATTTGAGTATTCTGTTGTTAAAAAGAGTATATATATTTCTACCGGCCTGATTATTTATGAAAAATTTAATACCAGTATTTAATGTAGTTTTCTTATATTTTAAAGCTTCAGTAGGCAATTTCAAAAAGGTTTGTTTACAAAAATTATGCAATATGACATCTGATCAACACTTTCATGCATACCTTCTTATGAACACCACCTAATCAAATCATCTTGTGACTTTCAACGGACTGCCCAGGACTGCGTAAATAAAGATGCGTGCAAACTGAGAGTTACAAAGCTTGATAATCTGCATCCTTGTGTCAAATTATGGAAATATATATAAAATAAAAAGATTTTGTTATAAATGGGTCACTGTGTAATGTACATTAAAATCAGTTCGAGTTGATAAAATCAAAATGCTTCAAATGGTTTTTTTTTTATTTTTGTATCTTTTGGTATGTAGCTATAAAATACAATGGGGTAAAATGGATCAGAAAAACGATTCTGAAAAGCCATGATTCTTTTCCAGACAATTTGGCACCGAAAAGGTTTGGGTTCTCGCCAATGATGCTGTGAACGAACCAATTATTTCATTCGTGATCTTATAACATTTGCAATTCAAATTTAAATAGATTTATTGTATGCACATTTATTTTTCACACACACACACACACACACACACATATATATATATATATATATATATATTTCTATGTGCTATTTAACTTTTCTTGCTTTCCATGTTCACCCCGTCTCTCTCTTTCTCTCTCTCTCTCTCTCTCTCTCTCTATATATATATATATATATATATATATATATATATATATATATATACATAATGGAGGAGAATGTGAGGGAGATATTGTGTATAAGGGATTATATTACTGATGAAATAACTGCGTATTTTACGCAGTAGCTTCTTCTGAGTGCGATGTTCGTTCAATATGTGTGCAATTATAGCATCTACAACCTCCTGTCTCTTAATATTGGTTATCTTTTCATTATAACATCCAATCCATGTTCTGCCATCCATTTATGCAACTTGCCTTCGATATATCTTGTTAGTATCAAATTCTCCAAGGTTACTTACCTCATTATTTATTGCAGCAATTTCAACATTCCTTCTTATCCTAAGCAGAAAGTGTCCTTTTTGTGTCCATTTTTCCTCAGTGCTCACGTTTTGTCTTCACTGCCATTCTCCAACACCGTCTCCTCGTCAACAGTCAGCCTGAAGACTTCCCAGCCAGTATGTAACTTACTCCAACAAAATACTTTTGATTTTTTCAGGATGAGTGAGATCATGTCTCTCTACAAGTTCTTATTCTTCGTAGCTACGTAATATATATATATATATATATATATATATATATATATATATATATATTACTGAGTAAGGTACCTAGTGGGACCACATAATACTTAAATAGGTAAATCATTTTTAAAAGTTGGATTTTTTTCTGTAATGTATATATATATATATATATATATATAACATTACAGAAAAAAATCCAACTTTTAAAAATGATTTACCTATTTAAGTATGATGTGGTCCCACTAGGTACCTTACTCACTAATATATATATATATATATATATATATATATATATATATATATGTATATACATATAATATTACAGAAAAAACCCAACTTTTAAAAATTATTTACCTATTTAAGTATTATGTGCTCCCACTAGGTACCTTACTCAGACAAGATAATTTTCTTTACAATTTAATTAATTACTATGCTTCATTTATAACTTAAACATAAAAAAATGAATATTATTATAATAAAATAAAATGATCAACACAAAACTAAATTGTTGTTCTTAATACAATATAACTAAGTATATCAGAATTATTTAATCCAAATTCTGATTTATACTCGTAGATTGTAGTAAAAAACTTCTATTGTTCCATAAAAATAAATCCAACCTCCTGATTAAAATTACTGTTTACTTTTTTTAAAAATCTAAGGTCCTAATATGTAATTGACCCAAACAAAATTAAAAGTGACATGTCTAGATCCAAACCATCCTGTCCTCTTCCATAACCCAAATTTTAAAATCTCCATGGTTACATAATTCTAAATTTTGATTTAATGCTTTCGACACACCAAAACGCATTTCCTCCAAATGTCACTCCCTACTTTTCTAAATAACCAGAAATTCATCCTATATTTTCAAAATAAATTGTTTTTACCATTTATTTTTACATATCACCTGAAGAGGAATACTTTTGTTGTGAAACATGAACAGTTTGGTGTAGTGATATTATGCTTTAATAAACCATTTATATAAGAAAATTACATATATATATATATATATATATATATATATATATATATATATATAGGATGTTCAATTACTTAGTTTTTGGTCATAATGAAATTAGACCAGTGCACATTTGTATTAAAAAGTGCTCAATACAATTATATTGTAGAACTTTTGAATATTTTTCCATTTGTAATTTTGTAAATATATGAAATGTATTATTTGTGAATTAATGTAGGAACGTTAAATCCAAACCATCGTGTGTTGGACATGGCAGAAGATTCCGAAGACGCCTGGTTGATTGAAGCTAACGGCGATTTTATTGAATAAATTAATTCATTTTGCATATTTAAAAATATTTAGTTTAATTTTATTTACTATATCTGTTAAAATAGATGTCAGTGATATTTTCATTTTTGCGTAATTTGGCCGACAATTCATCCATTCCACCCTATATATATATATATATATATATATATATATATATATATGGGGCCGAAATTGATTAATTAATTTACTTTTTACGGTCCATCAAGCTTATTAAATATTTTTTAATTATAAGAATTTTTGGAAAATAGTAATGATTTAGAAGTCCTACTTATTAACCCAGAGCTAGTGAGTAAAAGAGGTTTGTTCATATCTTGCCAACGATATTTGCACGTGAGTGATCATAACGAACCCGACTGGTAAAATAGAACTCCAATTCCAAGCCATTATTCATTACACTACACTCCTGATCAAAAATTTAAGACCACTTAAAAATCTTTAAAAATATTTTTTTTTTACAGATAGATTTTAAACTCCTCCCACTTAAGGTTACCAATACTAAAATCTAAAAGGTTATGGAAACAAAAAGCTACATTCCAAACATTTTATTTAGAAATTTACATTTTATAAAAATGAGGTGATTTACACGTGATCAAAATTATAAGACCAGGGGTATAAATTGTTAGATCTATGGCAATTCCAATGTTTTTAGTTCAGTTAGAGATTAGCAATCACTGCGTAAATGTGTTACCATGCCTAAAGCAAGCAAACTTACCAAAGTTGAGCGTTCTCGAATTCTAGAATTCCATAAGCAAGATTTCTCACAGCGGGCGATCGCAGCTAAGGTAAATCGCAGTAAAACTGTGATTTGCAACTTTCTAAAGAACAGTGAGAATGATGGAAAGGCAAAATCCTCTGGTAGGCCCCCCAAAATTTCTCCTGCATTGAGTAGGAGAATAAGACGGGTTGTTATGAAAGACGGGGGACTTTCTTCTAGTCAAATTAAGGCAGTCACAGATGCTGATTGCAGTCTCGTAACCATCAGATGACACTTAAGACAAAAAGTCATGGTAAATAAAAAGCGTAAACAAATTCCTCGGCTGCTTCCACATCACAAGGTGGACTGCTTAAAGTTAGGTCGTGAATACCAAACATGGGACGTTGAGAAGTGGAAGAAAGTCCTGTTTCCTGATGAGAAAAAATTCAATCTCGATGGTCCTGATGGCTTCCAACGATATTGGTATAACAAAAACATGCCTCCTGAAATTTTCTCTGCACGTCATAATGGTGGAGGGTCCCTAATGGTATGGGGTGCCTTTTCTTACAGAGGGACGATGGAGCTCCAGGTGGTGCAGGGTCGCCAGAGAGCGGCTGTTTGTGTTAACATGCTACAAAAATCATCTTTGATGATGGAGGGCCATCGTTTGTGTGGGGATGGATGGTTATTCCAACAGGATAATGCTGCAATCCATGCTGCAAGACAGACTTTGACCTTTCTACAAGAAAATGGGGTTCATCTCTTGGGACATCTTGCATGCTCACCGGACTTGAACCCAATTGAAAATGTTTGGGGATGGATGACAAGAGATGTTTATCGAAATGGCAAACAATATTCAACAAAAAATGAACTTCGTAAAGCCATCTTCAGAAGCTGGAGCAACATCCCCCGCACCTTAATGGAAATGCTTATTTCTAGCATGCCTGACAGAATTTTTGAAATCATCAAAAGCAGTGGAGGTATACTAAATTATTAAATTTGGTTGTTGAAGGTTTTCATACACTTTTTGTACAATTTCGTAGAATTTTTGTCTCTGGTCTCTGGTCTTATAATTTTGATCATATGTAAATCGCCTAATTTTATGAAAAAGTAAATTTCTAAATAAAATGTTTGGAATGTAGCTTTTTGTTTCCATAACCTTTTAGATTGTAGTATTGGTAACCTTAAGTGGGAGGAGTTTAAAATCTATCTGTAAAAAAAATTTCTTTTTAAAGATTTTTAAGTGGTCTTAAATTTTTGATCAGGATTGTATCCGTCCATCCCAGCTTACATATCTGGAATTCTATAGGCGGTCACCCATCGTGTTGTTGACCAGTATCACGTTGCTTAACTTTGGTGGTAGAGAACCAATGGTTGTAAGTCTATGTGTGTGTGTGTGTGTGTGTGTGTGTGTGTGTGTGTGTGTGTGTGTGTGTGTAAGAGTGAGAGTGAGAGTGAGAGTGAGAGAGCGCATGCGAGTGTAACTAAATGATTTCGAAGTCTGACATGGTATTGATTCATGAATTGTTATCTTATTTTTCCAGGTGTAATGTTTGATCAATTATTCATAATAAAGCTTTGTGTGAAGCTGATTTGTAAGAAAGACGGGAATCCTAAAAACAATCATTGATTTATTAACGCATATATTGACGTTTGCAATATTAGCAAAGATGGTTTGTAAAATATCTTTAAAATCTTCATTCAGGCAGAAGAAATCACGATGTTAGAATAAACAGAGAAAACCGGAATTCCTCAAACGAATCCTTGTTTGTTCTGTGGGAAAATCGAGACTTGGAGCAATTTGATATTTTGACAAGAAAATGACCTTTCGTATTAGAATGAATTCGACAGATCGACAGTGTTGACATATTATGAACGAACCTGCATCAAGTGTTTTGATCGTGACCGATTTCCCTTTAGGTGCTCATTCAACTTGATCATCTACCCCACTGGGTTTCACATAAGAAATATCCAACAGTTGAATTTTAAAGTTAGATTCTTTTTTATATATTGAATGGCAATTTCATATTAGGAATTACTTCACTCAGATTAATTGGATTGTAAAATAATGCTAATAGTGCGTGCGTCACACACACACGCTCACACACGATAATATATATATATATATATACAATCTCAGTGCACCGGATTATAACGGAATTAGGTTCTGTTTGTTAGTGGTTTTTTTGAAGGTTTATCTTAGTATAAATTTACAGCCTACATACTTACAGAGTCTATTTAGTTATTATTTTGATTTTTATATATATATATATATATATATATATATATACATGTGTGTGTGTGTGTGTGTGTGTGTGTGTGTGTGTGTGTGTGTGTGTGTGTGTGACAGTACAAAAACGTATTATGGCGTTAAAGGCAAGAAATTTACTAAAGGCCGTGATAAATTTTTAAACAAAAAACACAGTCGACCGGATTCGTTCTCTCTCGTCAGAACTGTAAACGGAGAAACAAATTATGATAAGAAAATCTGTCCCGGATGACGTGAATGAATGAACAGCGAAGAAATAATATAGTTTTAACATCTAAAGATGCTAGAGACACAGCAAAGTAAACCCAAGCAAACAACCTGTTTGTTTACAATTATGATGTTAGAATTAAACAGCATTTACTTAACAGAATTTTTTCGTCTAGTGATACCATTCGAAATACATATGGGTTTTCTATAGCAGATCACTTGATAAATAATCCAACCTGTGCTATGGATTTCAGTGTGAACTGGTTCTCTGTTTTGACCAGAGAACACTCGTTATTCCATCTGAAGGTGTTAGAGACGCTGTTCACTAGGTCCAGGCGACCCTCTCTTTGTAAACAAAGAGACTGTTTGCCTGGGCTTGTTTTGCTGTTTCTCTAGCATCTTTAGATATTATTACATTTATTATTTCTTCCCTGTCCATTCGTTCACATCACCCGCAACAGACTTTCTTCTCATAATTTGTTTCCCCGTTTACAGTCTGACGAGTGGGGTACGAAACCGGTCGACTGGTGATTTTTGTTTTAAAATTTATCATGTCCTTTAGTAAATTTCTTGCCTTTAACACTATAATATATATATATATATATATATATATGTGTGTGTGTGTGTGTGTGTGTGTGTGTGTGTGTGTGTGTGTGTGTGTGCTGAATATATAGTTTGGAATTTGACAAGATTACAGAATAAATTAAAAGAAACATACCTCAATCAAACATGTTCCACTTTTATTAAAACTTCTTCCGAAATCGCGATAAAAATTTCAAAATTTACAAATAGTATATTATTATGTTGTGTCTTAGGGGTTGATTTTTATTAGAAATTTATAAAATATTCATAAATATTTATTTGGTATTAAATATTTTGCATCCTCAAAGTATGAAAAATGACGTAATTAAAGATCTAATATTTTTTCAGTTTATAATTTTCTAGTAACTAACATTTTGTTTTTGTTTATAGATACTTTATTTTAAATAAATAAATTTCTTTTTTGCCTTGATAAGGCACGGCAGTGGACGAAACGCATTGGCTAAAACAAATACATTTTTTTTTAAATCATACTGCTCCTCTCTACGAGCACACAGGGGAAACGTTGTAATAATAACATATATAAATAGGATAACAATAGTCCGAATGTAAATAATGCAAATATTGAAACTCCTCATCTAGAAATTCTTACAGCAATAATATTTCGCCGTAAAAATTCGTCGTAAAAATTCGCACATGCATATAATCAGATTAAAATAGCAAAAAAAAAAAAAAAAGATGGTAAGTATGAAGATAGACAAACAGATAGATTGTCGAGAAAGAATAAAATATATTAAAAGATTGAGAGAAAAACCAAAGCACGAAAACAATTCATCTATTCATAAACTTTGAGAAGGTTATAAATAAATAATTTCCGATCCTATTTGCATAATGATGAAAAGGCATTAAAAACTCTGGCCTCAGTGGCGGAAATGGACCGTGTTTAATGTTTAAGAATTCCTTTTCATCTTTTGCCCTATATCGTCTATGTGACACAGCATTTCTCTAATTAATACATTTAGCATCGTGAATAATATATTTGCTCGCAAAACAAATAGGACCCCTTCTTTATTTGCGCTTACTCACTTTTTTTTAATCATTTCACCCCAGGCAAAATGATAATGCCACTAAGACAAAAAAAAAGTTACTGAAAGCGAAAGAGGAAGGGAAGATTTTAGTAGGGAGAAAAAACAAGAAAACAACAGCAAAAAATAAATCGATTGACGTTGTATATAGATTTTTGAAGACAGGGAAGCATAAAACCGTGAAAGAGTTCCACTGACGAGAATTGCAACAAAGAAACTATTAGAATAGATCTAACGGTTATATCTTGCTAACTTAACGATCAAACGATTAAACCTAATCATTCAGTTAACTGCCTTACATGATATACCCTTGAGTGATCATGTCTTTTTCGATCCATGACTGACTAGAGAGATTTTTTTGCAGTAGGTTGCCATTTCTTTGCTAACCAATGCTATAGAACCCAATCTGTCTTGAAATTCAACCCATAGCTGGAGAAAAACAAGATGAATGAATATCTTTCTCAAATCTGTTTGCGTAAGTAAAGGCAATAAATTTAACTGTCATTCGAACTCGGCTCTCTGATTTTTCCTTGCTAGCTAATATTCATTGCAATACTCACATCCTAATAGCCAACATATTAGCATAATTAAATTCATGAGGTAGAGGTACCAAGGAAGTAAATAATTAGAATAATTGCCATGCTATTATAGCTATAAGACAGAATATTGGAAAGTGTAATATTATTAGTTTTGACCTGGCATCTCGACTTCATCGAGTCGTGTTTTAGACCAACTCGGCCCCGGAGAGCGTCGTTAATCGAGTAAAGTTGACTAGTACTTTATAAACGCAAATCTTTCTCCGACTCTCAAAACATTCATATCTGCTCATTTTGTATCCTAACGTAAACAAAGCAATTTCTAAAGAAGTAATGCTTTTTATTTATTCTCAATAATATAGTCTATCTTTGATAATGATAAGGACAATAGTAATCTTAGAAATTGTTCAGTGTCAATCTAATGTGTTTTTATCGGTTTTAAGCAGAACAGAAATATTTTTAGCACATGACATTTTAATATGGTTGGTTTTTCCGCGATAGCATTTTTTTGTTCAGTCACTCTCGTCGTCTCTTCTCGGCTGTTTCCGCGTCTGGTTCTAACACAAAGATGTCAGCTTATAAGTATTTGATCAATCTCCGAGATTTTGGTGCAAACATTGTTTTTGGCAAACATCAAAATATCTTTGAATTAATTTTTTTGACTGGTAAAAATTACTTTTTTCTCGACGTTCTTTTCTTTTTTACTCTTATCTTATAACAAACGTTCTTCTTTTTCTTTGAGAGTTGCCTTTAAGTGTTTTAAAGGAAAGCATAACTACCTTATCTTTATTTGAATTATTTTTTATTTTTGTATATATATTTTTTATAATTTTTTAATGTTTTATTTTTTATCAGGACACACTACAGAGACTTTAAATTCAATGTTAAATAGGTTAGCTATTTTTTATTATCGTTGATGCCCGTCGGGATGAAGGCGTTGCTTATAAATTAATTTCTATTGAAAAGGTAGTGAAATAATATGCTCTGGTTCAGTTAAAACAAGCAAGGAACGGCATTATATTGACAAAATAGCCCACTGATCCACACAATATATGTTACTCAATACCAGACAAGATATGGCTACCTGACAATGGCTAGCTGACACATGACCGGAACGAAGGAGGTTAGAGTTTTGAACTTCTTTTAAAATTAATAAATATTATCAAAATATTCACAAAATAAAAACATACTCTGACTTTGTCTTTACTTCCGAGATGAGGTATATTTACATTATTTACATTGTTTACACTGTTGTCCTCATCTTTATTGCCATGTTTACGACGTTTCAGCTGTTGTAGGCTCCAGCCTTCTTCAGGTGCTAAGAATTTCGGAACAAACCCTTTATTTCGATCACTCTTATTTGCTTGCACCACTAAATTACCTTTTTACGGCCATCATGGTAATATTTACACGCAAACTAATGGTGTAAGTATAGGAAGCCCTCTTGGTCCGAATATAATTTACATAATTTAGAATTCACACACACACACACACACACACACACACACACAGACACACACACACACACACACACACATATATATATATATATATATATATATATATATATATATATATATATATATATATAATATTCAAACAAATCATTTCAAATTGTCGATTGTTTATAAACAAGTTTCATTAAGCTTCGTTAATTTCCGTAACATGTTTACATTTGTTGACATTACGATACAATTCAGGGCAGATATCTTTATTGCGATGAATCGAAAATTGTGTTATATAGGCTTGATTAAAACCTTGTTTAGACTAATGGTCATTCATGGTCGAGAGGTCTAAGACGTGCCAGATCACATGGTAGTTTCCCCTATGTGGATTGGGGTCGCAGGTTCGAATCCTACCAAATGACACACATTTTCGTAATAAAAATTTATCGTAAATAATCAAGCCAGTAGATATAAATATATAATACTGTTTGATTAAAAACAGAATATTTACTTAAATACGAGTATCGATTAAAAAAAAATAATGTCCAAAGAAATAATTTCATATATATACATATGAAGTACGTGTATTTTGCCAGCATCCTTTCTATTAAACACATTGTATTAAACGATAGAGACAACTTAGTCTTGCAAATTTTCTCATATTTTCTAATGAGGCTTTTTATTTCCAAATTATATTTATACAAATATTGTCCATAGGTTAACCGAGTAATTTCGAACGTCATTGTTCATCATGAAGGTCAAATTTACGGTTTTACATTTTTAAACATCAACAATTGCCTTATATTCTTTATATGAATGATTTCTCCAACGATTGGTCTCTAATCAGAATTTTATGTTCACATTGTTTACAATACACAAAGGCGGTAAAATTAACTTATAAATTCTAACTTAGATTCGAACGTGCAGATACTTCACTGATACTTCACTGATCCTAGGCTGGGGAAGTGTACTAAATTGTTCCAAGGCAAAGAATCAAGGAGCAACACTTTCATTAAAAAACAGCTTATACACTTGTTTAAATGACACACACACACACACACACACCCACACACACACACACACACACACACACATATATATATATATATATATATATATATATATATATATATATATATATATATATCCAAATGAATAAAGAACGAAGAAAACATTTCCAACGTTCAAAACAGTAATTTAAAACAGAGCTCATTATAAAAATGGAGCAATCGATATTTATTATAAATTTTACTTTAGGACATGTACAAACATGTAGATTATAAATTGTACATGTTCTAAAGTATAATTTATTATATATATATATATATATATATATATATATATATATATATATATATAAACACATCGACTAAACAAGCCATCGTCTAATAAAGAACAATTTAGTCCTGAAACATGAATGCTTTTGTGTAGCGATGTATAATATTTTTATTATAATTACTTAAAATAAAAACATTATACATATGTGTGTGTGTGTGTGTGTGTGTGTGTGCGCGCGTGTGTGTGTGTGTGTGTGTGTGTGTGTGTGTGTGTGTGTGTGTGTGTGTGTGTGCCTGCGTGCGTGCGTGTGGGGGTTGTTTTCGCTGTCTTCTGGAAATATTAAGAGATGAATGGTTTAATAATCCCTGTCGCAGATACCTGCTCCGACACTTGCATCAATTGAACACCCGCAGGACCTACCTGTGGTTGATAGTGCAAGTTAGTTAAAGTTTTGAGAAAGAGAAAGAAAAAAGAGAGAGAAAGAAAGAGAGAGAGAGACAGAAAGAGAGAGATAGAGAAAGCATGATTTACCATGATTAGCAGTTCAAACATGCCGTTCGTAACAATGATTTGCGACTTCGAATTCGAGTAAAAGTTTCTGCCGATTCAATTTTGCTTAGAAATCTTGGCTAAACACGTTCTATCGTTTTCAGGCATTTTCCAAAACTGCCACACGCTGAGATCATTTCCATAGATAATATCAATTAACCTTCCGGGCAGATTGACCAGTGTGATATTTGAACCTGTATCATCATATTTAACTTTATGGATCACTGTTTCAGATTTTTTAAAAATATTTATATCTAAATATCACACGCCTCACTTTCAACAAACCCGCTTCTTCCTATACCCTCGTCAATCTATCTTCTATCCATCTGTGTCTTAGTAGATCTAAAGAAAAAGTTGCAAAGCCGATTTCGATTAGACAGATATTATGGAAGCACTTAAGTTATCAAAGAGAGCATTTACTCTATATGCTTCAATCTTTCGGGATTTTGTACCTTTGTAAATTACGATAAAGCAATTTGCTATCGATTTTCACAGCAATTTAGCGTGTTTCTTTTGAATGAACCTCGCTTCATTACTAAAAATTATGGAGCATAAAACATTTCGAAATCACAGGGTTGATCCCCGAGAAGGTATAAAAAAAACGCCGGATTACTGCACTAAGCAAAAAATAAATAACAATATGGAAACTCTCTCTCTCTCTCTCTCTCTCTCTCTCTCTCTCTCTAAGTGAGAGTGTGAGATGGGGAGAAAGTATTCTTTCTTCCATGCAAGAGAGCATAAAAAAAAACTTTCATGTATTGATTGACCAGTTTGCACTTGGAGTTCATACCTTATTGGGTCCGAATCACAAGTAGTCTCACTAATCAACCAACTCCACCCACTGCTTTGGAAACGTAAATTTCAAACTTATATATATTTTTCCTAAATATGTATTGTTAAATATTACAGGCAATAAATGTCTATTATGTTTAATCATGTACCGTTCAAAACATTGTATTTTGACTTTAATTTCAGATGAAACTTGTTTTATGTCAACACATTATAATATCATCTTTGATGGTGGATTTCTTTATGTTAAAGTCCCTGTAACCTCTCTGAAGATGGCTCATGTGAGCCGGAAGCTCAGAATCGGCATAATAAAAATATTCAAATGCTGGACAATTTTTGTCTTTATTTTTACCTGAATGCGATTTTTACCAAAATGCGATTTTTAGAACGGCTCATGATTAAACATAATAGACATTCATTGTCTTTTATATTTAACAATATATCTTTATAAAAGTATCTGGTATATATATATATATATATATATATGTGTGTGTGTGTGTGTGTGCGTGTGTGTGTGTGTGTGTGTGTTTTGGTAATGTCGTCACTACGTTGATGTTGACCCAGCTCCGAAAATCGTATCTCCATTTTCTGTTTATATTTCTGAGATGAGGTAATGTGGTTTTACAGAAGGATGCTGAGGATACCATGGACGGAGCACGTGTGCAACGATGGGGTTTTGGAAAGGATGCAAACGAGAAAAAAACTTATACTAAATATCAGGAAGAGACAAATGACGTTCCTGAACACATAATGGGGAAGGAGAGCCTGGAGGACTTAATATTCACAGGGCGGATAAATGGAAGGGGAAATAGGGGAAAGTTGCGCCAAACGTACTTGTTGGGTCTGAGCAAATGGGTGGCGGAGCGGGGCTTAGAAGAGATACCAAGAGAAAAAAATATTGAAAGCGACAAGAAACCGAGCCAAGTGAAAGTCCATGATCGCCTACATCCTGAAAGGACACGGCACACGAAGAAGAAAAAAGAAGATTCCTTAAGTTTTCGTATTCTCTATTATTTCAACTTAATCCCACAAAGGACAGGGATCCTCCTTTTCTCTCTCTAGATATATATGTCCAGCCATGAGTGATTTGTTTTCTATTTTCTCTCATGTTACGGCCATACTCTGTTCCTGCAATCCGACCTTCTTCAAATGATATGCGTTAGAATTTCCTATCGAACCATTTATTAAGTCCATGGCGGCAGATTCTTTCTAATTCCACGTGATTTCTCAGTTTCAATTTAGTAATTTAACTTTCTAAGTTTTTGTCCTCTGCTGTGGCCAGGTATTGAACTCACAACCTTCTCGGGCAACTAACTGTTTGGATTACTAAACAAATTCTTTTACCCGATGGGCTATAAGTCTCTGGGGAATATGGCAATAAGGATGAGGACGGCAGTCCGAACGGTGTGAATTATAACGGCATGTTTTCAAGAAACACGGAATTTTCCACTTTTCTCACTCACTTCCGGCTTGAAAGTATAAATCATATAAATCTGTCAATTTTAGGAGCAAAATCAAGTAAAAGGTAGACTTTTGCAGAAAACAAATTGTTAACAGTACAGAATGAGAAATTGGAGCACCGAGTTCGAATTCCGATCGAGTTTGTCACATTCACTTACATGCATATACCCATGGGAACTGTAAGATTTCATCTCTTCTCTCCCTCAGATATTGGTTAAATAGTAGAATTTGGCACACACAAAATAAAACATTGATATTCTCGCAAAATTGTTAATGTGAATTCATACACAAATAAATAACTCTTACAATAAAAAATGTAGTTGGGCCTAAAGAATCTACAAAGAGTTGACAAATTCTAAAATGCAATCACATCAAAAGATTAATGGATTATTCCAGCGAATTGAAGCTTAATGATAAACAAGTGACATACGGTATTTCTAAAAAGAAGAATTTACACAATGGAAAGCAAAGACGAAAGAAAATCTTTTAAACTGATGGTTGCATTAATAGTGAGAAAATTAATCGTAAATAAAATATATATTAAATTAACTGGATGTTTTCTTTTGTAATTTATGCTAAAGAAGTATATCAGAATAATTTATAAAACAAAGGCTTTAAAATATCTGCTATCTCTCGTGAAAGTGACATGTCTGATAATAAAACCTATCCAGAAAATTAATTGAAAATCTTTCTTACAACAGAAATCAGTGACAATTATTTATTGAACAAGTCTGTCATATAATTTATTTTCTCGTGAAAGTGACATGGCTAATAATAAACATATCCAGAAAATTAATTGAAAATCCTTTTTAAAATAGAAATCCAGAATATCTTTTCAGTCACATGACAGCATCCGTAGTGACAGATTATCCTAAACTTGTCTTCCAGCTAGGGACAACCATCGACAGCTCCCGACGTGCTCCATCTACCTAATTTCATTCACAAGGCTTGGCGCAAACCGTGGTATAATTTTCAGGCACTTTCCAGAGTTGTCACACTCTGGGATTGTCGCCTTCAAAACGATAGAATCAAGAAGTCACCTCCAAACAAATTGACCATGATGAGATTCAAGTGACGCATTTCTTCTAAAATAACTTAATTGGGCTCAAATCATGTCTGCGCTGATGTAACTTCTACCTACCAACTCTATCACAACTACAAGACAAAAGAACTTAACTAAGTAAAGCATTGCATTTTTTACAATTTCTAACACGCTAATTAATTAAAACAGAAGAATAGGCCATACACTGGAGGAAGAATTTACTTTATCACAAGGAGAATTCTCAAGTTCGTGTCACATGATAAAACCATTCCACTTTTTAAATGATTTTCTTAACATTGTTCGGGTATATAACAGCGTATGCATATTTTTCTATATGAACAAACACATACATACATACATACATACAGACAGACAGACACACACACACACACACACACACACACACACACACACACACACACACATATATATATATATATATATATATATAGGTCTCACCAGGTTGCCCTTAGTTTCTGATGAGATCAATATGATTGAAACCTAGGTAGGAAGTGATTAGTGAACCATTTCGTTCTTTAATATATTGTTGGCTCTGCATATTCAGTTCCTTAGATTGTCCGCATTTGCTTTCCAGTTGGTGCATTTCTCTTGAAACTTTTTAAACAATGCCTGCCACCCTCTTGTCTGACTTTGCTAGAGCAAACTGGCATAATGCCTATTCATTTTTAGTGAGTGTCATTTTTCACTCGAAAAAATAATTAAATTAAAGATTCAACTTAGTTTATGAACATTTTGTTAAAATATGAAATCATTTCAGCGAGAATTTGTTATTTTCTTAGACTACAAATTGATGTCAATTTTCAGGGGGATTGAAATTAAGTTTATTTCTATATCCTCCCAAGCTTTGGGGTGTTATTTCTCATCACAATGTGAACAACAACTTTCCTAATTCAGTTTTCATAATGGCTGAGTTTCTAAGAGTAACATTGATCATTTTACATGAAGCTTTTCATTCTTTCTTTACTTTTCTTTAGATCTTATAATGGCTTCGTTTTAATGCCTATCAGAGAACGAGATTAATGGAAAATATTCCATTTAAGGACAACAACTTTAAGTAAAACACTACTGCACAAACGTATTGCATCTCAATTATAGTTTTAATAATTACGCTTAACCTTTTAGAAACTGCGTTTGGTATCTCTTCAGTCTGTTTCAAATGAGAAGTAATCGACTTAAATAAATTTTCTGGCTTTTCAAATTTTTGATTATATCGTGAAGAAAACCAGCCGTTTTCATCTTAAAGATAAACAAATTACTTTCGCTATAACATGCTTATACAAAAACAATATCGTAAACGCTTTTCATTCAAATAACCTATACATTTTCCTTCTATCTATCTATCTATCTATCTATCTATATATATATATATATATATATATATATATATATATATATAAGTAATAAATACAGAAGATTTGGTAAATAATCCCAATGGATCCTAGTAATATTAAGTTAAATATTAAAACTCATCCAACAGAATTTAATTTACAGAGCAGATATTTGTTTATTTCATATGTAAATTCAATATTTTACATTTGGGGAGTAACCATTTCTACAGGTTCTTAGAACCCACATTATTTAACTCTAGCCGGATTAAAAATTATGACGTTTTAGTGTGACTAGAAATAAAACTTAATTTAGAAGCTAAAATAGGAGTGTAAAGGAAAGCAGCCTGCCCGAGGGGTCAAGGGTAGCCGCTAGGAATAAACATAAAGCTTATCACGTGTATAAAATTAAATTCTAAAAGGTATCAATAAATTTAGACTAAAAATTAGCATAAAGAATAAATGGAAAAGAAGGGAATTAGTTAATATCTTATTAAGGGAGTTTTAATCTACTCCTTGTGGTACAGTGGATATCGGCTCGGAACGAGAAACCGGGGAGCCGAGTTCGAATTCCAGTTGAATCCATTGTATTCACTTAGGCGCAAATACCCTTGGGAAAGGTATTCATCCGTCTCTTCCTTCCAGTTATGGGTTAAATAGCAGGACAGACTGGGTTCTATAGCCTTGGTCGGCAACCAGTCTACCGCAGAAAGCAATGGCAACCTACTGCGGGATAATCTTCTGCCCAGTCAGTCATGTCTCTTTCGAGACATGATCGCCCAAGCGTGTATCACGTATGGCACTTAACTGACTGACTGAATCTACTCCTATGACGACGCTTGCTAACCAAATCTTTATGTTTATTAAGAAGTAAATTTTATTATCATATTATAATATCATAATCTTTTCTAATAAGCAGAGATTACATTGATCACTCAGAATATTTGGGGTACATACTGAGCCTATTAATTTGCAATCTGTCTGTGGGTTTAGGCTTTCTTCTATCAGTTCCCAATATTTTCTGGAAAGGGCTGTTTCAATTTTTAGCTCAGAGTCGGTAAAAGTGTATCTACGAGAATAGAATCTTTGTTTCCAAACCTCCACCGAAATTTTAAAGTACACATTATAATTTTCCTTGTTCTCTTTGTAAGAAATTGTTGCTTGGTAGATCACATCTGTAGATTTATATTTAGTAGGTGAAGGTATGTCTTGAAGATAAATGTTGATGTACTAATTTCTCAATCACAATCTATTGCTCCATCATTACGATTATTTTGGACTAATTGTCTTTCACCTACACACTAAACCCGTGATGTTCCTATGTATGAGATAAGAAATTTTGAGTATCATCTTTATGGAATCATAAATTCACCATTTTATCCCCTTTTGGTCAGTGGCTTTCATGCGAATGCCTAACACATCACTCAATAATCCCGGGTCTGACATATAGAAGGCGACACTAATAAAAAAATCTCATATGGTTTTTATAAAGTACTAACCTTCAAATGGCACGTGACAAAATTGGAACCCAAACGGATAATTAGTTTACAAATTACAGTTATTTATGTGAAGCTACTGTTGCAAATTGTCAAATCACTGGAAAAGGGGAATTTATTGTGCATCGTTTTCTGATGGGAAAATACTGTTCAATCAAAGGAATAGCTTGATAAGTGTTACTCGGACTATACTCCGTCGGAAACAACAGCCAAGAGGTGATTAAACGCGACCGTTCAAACACAAATGACGCTGAAATATCAGGTCGCCAAAAATTGGCAATTGTCCTGGAAACACACCAAAAAATCCACAAACTTGTTTTGTCTGATTGTAAATTGGAGTTGCGAGAGATAGCAGAGGAGTTGAACATATCAGAAGGCATTGTATGTACCACTTTGCATGAACATTTGTTAATGAGAAAGCTGTGCTCAAAGCGGATGCCGCGTTTGCTCACAATTGAACAAAAACAACAACGCGTCAATGATTCAGAGCGTTGTTTGCAACTGTTTCATAGCAACAAGAATGAGTTCTTGCGCAAATATGTGACAACGGATAAAACATGGATCCACTACTTCACTCCGGAGTGAAATTGGCAGTCAGCTGAGTGGACAGCAGCAGGTGAAAGCTGTCTAAAGCGAGCAAAGACGCAAATATCAGCAGCAAGGTTTTGGCCTCTGTATTTTTGGATGTGCAAGGTATTTTGTTCATCGATTAACTTGAGAAATGAAGACCCATTAATAGCAAATATTAGTATTATTAGTGCATTTGAAGAAAGAAATCGCCAAAAAACAGTCACAAAAGCAGAAGAAAAAGTGATCTTTCACCAAGACAATGCACCATGTTACAAGTCGATCGCAACGATGGCGAAACTACATGAATTGCACTTCGAATTTCTTCTGCATCCACCCTATTTTCAAGATCTAACCTTCAGCGAGTACTAGCTGCTTGCAGACCTCAAAAGAATGCTCCAGCGAAAAAGATATGGCTCCAATAAAAAAGTGATACCGGAAACTGAGGCGTATTTTGATGCCAAAGACAACACGTTCTACAAAAAAGGCATCGAATTGCTAGAGAAGCGTTGGAATCAGTGTATCATTATAGAAGGAGACTATGTTGATGAATAAAGTCGAATTTTGCCTAAAAGTTGTTGTTTTACTATTTAGGCCCGAGATTTATTGGGTGATGTGTTATGCTTGGTTAAGTGATCAAATGATTTTCGTACAGTATGTGAATAATTTGTTCAATCTTCTCCTTCTCTAGTGATGTTGCTTGTCTATAATTTTAACATCGTTCCATAAAGTCATATGTCCGCCTCTCATGCCACATATGAGCAGAGCTAACTAATTTTGAATTGTATCCACGCATTACAAGCTTCTACTGAAACACAAACACTTGTGGCTTAATAAATAAGTTTTTGGTCAAATCGTTACCCACAAATCAAAACGATGAGATGATTGTGAGCAGGAGGGAATTTTTATTCGATTGTGATCTCGTGTTGTAGACGAGAGTGGCAGACGTGAAGGATGGGAAAAGTCGAACAGTTTTTTCTTCTTCGTACCATTCTCTCTGACGTTCTTTGCTAGGTGCTGCTGTCTTATAGATAATAGCGTTCTTTGCGTTGTTTGTTTTGTGTGAAAAATAATTCATCAGAACTCAGGGCGTGGATTCACTCAGTTACCTACTTTGTGAGAATCGTTTGAACTGATGGTGCGAGGTCCACTTTATTAATCTGGCTTTCTTATTCCAAATATTAATTATCGAAACAATTTCTGTAACATACTTCAGATGTTTTTCTTTAACAAGATATCGGCTGATACTGATATCCTCACATGATGGACACTTGTATATACATTTCTAGGTTATATTTTCTTCCAGTGTTAGTGAAAAGAATTAAACTATTTAATTTCAAATAAATGTTTCTTTTCAATGAACATTTCCAAAGATAGGATTTTAACGTGGGATGGAAATAATGCAAAAGATATTTTTGTTTAATTGTTTTTCATTTGTTTTTCAGCAAGTACATTATATTGTTTTTATCGCAAGTTTTGCAATAAAACCTTCTTTCACTGATTTACAGTTGAATTAATCCAGAGAATATGAAAGAAAGAAAGCGATCCCAGATCACAGCATTGTTTTTATATGAATATCCAAGCTAAGTCAAATAGTAGTTCGATATCGATTTATACTAATAAAAGGAAGTAATTGATTGACTGCGCGTCTTTTATGTTTCTATAAAAAACATTTCTATCGTTCTGTAATTATTAGAAGTCAATACCATATTTTTAGCAGGTATCTGTTCAAAACATTGTAAACTGTTTTTAAAATGATCTCTTCAGAGTAGCATATACAATTTCCCTTGCAGCTGCAACTGTGACTACAAAAGTGAAAATAATCTGCTGCTGCCTCTATTTAAGCTGAGCTACAGATCATCCTTTTGAGTTATAATCGTGAGAAAATGTTTTACAATTCTCCATTGGGAAAGGTAAAAACATATATTGGCATCTGTTTTTTAAAAATATTTTTAAAACCGTTTTTCTTTAATTCTATTTTCTGTTTTCTTTTTAAATAAATGTATCCCAAAGAAAGCAACAATGCCACCAAGACACAAGAGGAATAAAAATGGGAATAAAAAAATAAAACATTTTAGAGGAAACCAGAAATCCGGACATAAACAAAAAAAAAAGAAAAGAATAAACCTATAACTGTAGCGATGTGTGAACCAGATGATAAGCAAACCTATATACTTCTATTTAAATGAAAAAATAATTAGTAAATAAAATTTCAGACGGAGACTTTAGAAGTATAGAGTTGAAGTAGAGCTTAGAAGGAACCGGAAACCCAATCCTAAACAAAAGACAAAAGATAAATATTTGCTTCTATTTAAAAGAGAGGGACGGTGTGTGAACTGGACGATAGCTGAACCTATCTACTCCAACCGAGGAAAACTAAATAATAAACAGAATTTCAAAGTTTAGGTGGAAACGTTAGAAGAATAGATTTGAAGTAGACTTTAGCATAAACCAGAAACCTTATCCTAAACTAAATCTGAACAGCTGCTAAAAAGACCAGAGGAGAGTGTGAACTGGATAATTAATTTATTTAATTCTTCGGAATGGTTTCTTTGTAACAAAGTCGATTTATTGGCGAATATACACAACAATGATAAACAAAGGAAAAAAAGTGTATGTTAAATGTTGTCTTTTTTAAATCGTTTTTCTCAGCAAGCCTCTAAAACACAGAGGGTTATAGGGAGTGCCTTTGAATGAGAATAATAAGATTGAAATGGGAAGGATTGAGGAGGGGACAAAAAAAGAATAAAGTTCTAGAAGGCAGCGATAGCGATTGACGTTGCATTTAACTTTTTGGAAAAAAAAACTAGTTATCAGGAAAGAAAAAAAAATCGGAAGTTGGGAAGTATGAAAGAAATCTCTTAGACAAGAAATGATGTCGACGTCTAGTTCAGCATTTAAACTAGTTGCTAATCTAGTAACAGGCTCAAATTCATGTTGTCCGGGGTCAGTGTCAAAAGCTCGTCTAAGCAGTTGCTATGAAAATATTTGTAGAAAATACAGAGGGAAGTTACACCACGGTGGTGGGAATTTGTCTTGTATTGCCGTCTTCTCTAGATTATTTAATACAAGGACGAATGGTAGATTTATAAATTCAAATTCTGACGAGAGAAATCTAGCACGACAGAGTGAATCAACCTTCCTGGCAGCACACGTAGCAATTGATTCACTAGAGTTATTCGACTTCATGTCAGTGGAAAACGTGAGACGAAGAAGGCGTATAGTGTTTCTCTCTTGGAATTCAGTATCAGCCATGCTGGTGGTAGGCTGAAAAGGTCCTCTATGATGATTAAATGAAAGCAGTTTTGTTTTGAAAGCCTTAAAACTTACAAGCCATTTCTTGCTCTAGTTTAACACTGATTGGGGTTCATTTTTGTCATTTGTGAATAAAGTGTCGCAGCCGACATTTCATTTTGAACACGGATCACTAGAGAACAAACACAATCGACCTCGTATTTATGTAATTACAAGAATCGTATTGTTGGTATCACATGTCTTAAAAATACGCACACATTCACATATGATCCTTTTATATACATACATTCATACATAATTCTCTCACGTAATTTAGAACAGAAAATTGTTCCATCACTTGATACGTATATATCTTATTCACTTTACTGACTCATAAAGACTCATATTTGCACATGATTTCTCTTAATACATACACTCATAACTGATTCTCTCATTTTATTTAAAAAGAAAATTCGTTCCATCACTTGACACGTGTGTACAATACTTGTTTACGTATTTTGAACAGAAATATATTTCGTAACTGTCATTGACACATACTAACGTTGCCAACATATACACACACTTAATTCGTCTATAGTTTAAATACGCTTAACACATTATTTTCGCTCACATTCATACTTACATACATAATAAACATCTAATGTTTTTATTGCGTATTGGCACACACATGCTTAAACAAACACAAGTTTTTCTTCTACATTTAATATTCATCCATTGCTTTATCACACGTGACACGTATCTGACCAATGAAACCATACCTCAATCAACATACTGTCTCTTAGATTTTTAAATCGTTCGTCTTTAGTGGATCTCTGAAGAAGCTTGTTATAAGTGAAACATGTTACATTAATGACACTTTTTCCAACCTGTTCTTTACTTATTTTATTCATCTTGTCGGATTCCTATTCATATATTCTACTCAGATATTGGTATAGAAAAAGCATTCGAGGTAGAAAAGAAAAATGTCTGACGGTATTTCTTTGAATTATATGTAACTTTACAAAGTGGCGACTGAATTTTCGTGAGGAAAAAATACGTAGTAAATGGAAATTCATTTATATTTACCAATTCACCAAAAAGACGTCATATTCGAGGGACTAAGAGAAATAACCAGGCGAAGTTATTCAAAAATTAATCTACGAAATATTCAGCGTATTACAAGAAAATGGAAGAACTAAAATGGAAGAACTAAAATGGAAGAACTAAAATGGAAGAACTAAAATGGAAGAACTAAAATGGAAGAACTAAAATCAATCATAGTTCATACGTTGGAGCTAAAAAAGCAACAAGACGAACAACAATTAACGCAACAAAAACAATAAGATCAACAGTAATTACAATTACAAGAATAACAACAGTTTTTTTTTTTCATTATTATTTAATAAACCCACGGAAGAAAAAATATCAGATTTATTGACTCGACACGCAGTTGCTAATTTACTTAGCGAATTTTTATTCAAGTCATACGAAGAGATAACTATGTCAGCTTAGAAGATACGAAGGGATTTTCAAAAGAGATTGTTTTCATTAGAATGATGAAAAGAAAGTTCGTTTATTGTTATGAAAATTTTCCCCTGCTGAACATGAAATAATCGAAATTTTATTTTACAAAAAAAATTTTGTGAGATACATTTTGATGAAATTGTAGTAATGTTATTCAAAATTTTCGGTGATAAGAGTTCATTCATTATTCAATACACATTGGCAATGTCTTAATTTAGTAAAGTGTGATGATGAAGATTTTGTCACTTATGCAGGAGTCGTGAAACGAGGTTGCGAGAATTTCAAGACAAATGAATTAACCTCGGATTTAATTAAATGCCTAATATTCGCACAGGGCTTAACTTCTAATAAAGACGCAGAAATAAAATCAAGGATATTTGCTAAATTAGAAATGGATCCCAAATTAACTCTACAGAAAATAGCGGAAGAGTGTCAAAAGTTCTGTAAATCTAAAACTCAATGTCGCAAGGATTGAGGAAAGAAACAATTCACAAGTACATCGCATCTGATCATCTAAGAATAAAGGCTATTGACGTTTTTCAGCTCCTAACAAGACATTAAAAAAAGACGATAAACCCCACTTAATACCTAATATTTACCACAGTTGTGTAGGTAAGTACTTAAAATTAATTGCTTTTTTAAGAACAAAAAAATGCTACGAATGTGGGAGGGTAGGACACAAAAGTACTTATTGCAAATACAAAAATAAAGGAAAAATAAAACGTATGTAAACATGGTATAAATATGATGCAAAGTCAAAAGGATAAAAAAAATTAACAAAACTTTGAACATGTTTTTAAGTGAGTTAAAAACATCTCTAAAATGAAATTTGTTTTTGTGTAAATTAATAATGTAAAAATAAAACCACAATTAGATACAGGAGCTGATATCACCATCATAAATGAACAGAAACAAAAAAAAATTAGTAAACCCAGTTTATTAACTTCTAAAAAAATTGCGTGGAGTTTCGGAAAATAAATTGAAATTTTGGGGTGAACTGACCTGTAACATTTCCCACGTTAACGTATTTCCCACGTTAACAAATGTACACTACTTTAATTTAGTCACATATTTCCTCGATTAGTCTTAAGACAAACATATACAGTTTGTCCTGTTAGCTGATCTAAAAAAAAATGACCTACAATCCGTTTTCAAACGGGGCAAAACCTGACTTGTTAATTTCAAAACCCTCCAAGATGAAACTTATTTATTTATCCAAGATGAAACAATTTATTGAAATGGCTGAGTCTAACTTGCATGATAGTGACTCATTGAGTCTTCTCGTGCTAACGTTTTACGCTAACATAAAGTAGAATGATTAGATTGAATTAATTGCTAGGTCTATTGATAGGAAAGTCGGTTCACTGTATCGGGCTAGGCATTTGTACACGAGGTAAAATGCTATGATCGCTACAACAAAAATGAAGATAATCGTCAAAAGAACTACTAGAAATAATTGATAAAATTTCATCTTCGAATTTCAAGAATTTCTCTAAACGACAGAAAATACGTAAAATAAAGCATTGGGCTCAAATTCTTTCAATTGAAATAAATTATTGAATTAAATGCAAAACAAAATCCCAGATCTTCAGACCACGCAAAGCTCAAAAATGTTCCCATAATATTAGATAGAAAAAATAGTTCAAATTACTTACTATGATGTTTTACGAACAGCAGTAAAAACAAAAATAAGACCTCAAAAGCAGCTACCCACTGCCTAGAATTAATAAAAAAAAGTAATAAATAAATAAAAACTTTGGGGGAAAAGTGCTATTTAGCTGGAAGGGGGAAGTTCTAATCGTAGGTTTATATAAGTAGAATTCCATTTAGGATGGTCAGTTACTAACTGTCCATAGAAGGTTTGTCGCGATTATTATTGGCTGAAGCAAGGGAGATATAGAATTGAAGGCCGATAGAGTTCTCACTGACTGTAGGTAATGTTGTGTTTGTTAGTCTGTCCATAGAGGAAACAGAAATAACAGCGATGATGTCAGCTATTTACCCAGAAGATCATCTCAACTGAATGCGAATAAATAATCAGATATATTAGAAAGCTTTTGTATTTCATTTCACGCTCTGGCAATATTTCCATCTCCTGTTCACTTATGAGCGGGCAAGTACCTTCCTCAATTTTCGGGCAAACCGACGCAAGCGAAAATCAAAACAAAATGTGTGTTGATTTTTGTTGTAGAGCAGCTGACACCCCTCAAGCTGCCCTCAAATATGGAATGGTCTGTGGCCCGAAATAGCTATCTCAATAAAGATTAATAGCAATCAGAGATTTCGGCGTGTCATTGAGAGTCTGAGGAGATAGAGTGCGAGCGTCAGACTTTTTTTTGTTGGACTCTCTGCTTTCAGGCAGAGAGGAACACAGATTTGGTTCCGCCGAAGGGTAGAGTCTCGTCTGAGGAAAAACAGACAATAACTTTTGTCCAGGTTTACGTGCTCAGTTTTATCCACGTTAATTGAACTTATAACACATCTATCTTGGGTTTCTGTCCACGCGAGGAGGACGTAAATAATTTGGGGTGTCATTGACAGTCTGATGAGATCGAGTGCGTCCGTCAGACTTTCTTTTTTTTTTTTTTGTTGTTGTTGTTGGACTCTCTGCTTTCAGACCAAGAGGAATACAGACGAGGTTCCGCCGAAGGGTAGAGTCGAGTCTGGTTAAAAAAAAATTGTCCAGGTTTACGAGCTCGGTTTTTACCCAAGTTAATTGACTTATACTACATCTAACTTGAGTTTCCGCCCACGTGAGTAGGCCGTAAATAATTTGGTGTGTCATTGACAGTCTGAGACGATCAACTTTGTGCATCAGTCGTTCACTTTGTTGGACTCTCTGTCTTCTGGCAGAGAGGAACACAGACAAGGCTCCGCCGAAGTGTAGAGTCTCGTCTGGGGAGAAGCAGGGAAGAATTTTTTGTCCGAGCTTACAGGCTCGCTTCTACCCACATTTTTTGGCCTTGTGCCGCGTCTACCTCGGGCTTCTGCTTGCATGGGGTCGTAAAAATTCTGAGCGTCATTGACGATTGTTATCAGGCCGTGCTCTCTGCTACTCTAGCAATATAACCTCTCATCTTTTTCTAATTGTTGTTGTTCTGTCTTATCTATGCATGTCTTGTTTGTACTTAATATCCATTAGCACGGATATTGTGATGCAGATACTTCAACGCGCATATCATCTGGTATCGTACTGCCACCTCGGCGATACAACATTTTTCAAGTGGCTGAAAGGCAGTGCAAAGGCCCCCGCTCTATGTTTACATGTAAAGAATCTATTTTCTGCGTACTCAAAAAATAAAACTCTAAAGAGCGGAAAACTGAGATCAAAGAAGAAAAATCTGAGATATTTGCATATTTTTAATCATTTCACCCCAAGCAAAACAATGACATTAAAACACAAGAGGTTATTAAGTATAGAAGAATAAAAAAAAAAAAAAAGAAACACATTATTAAGGAGCGAGAATAATAGAAGAGTAATCAAGAAGACAATAGATGACGATTGACATTGTATTTATATTTTTGAGGATCAAAGTTAAATGGAAAGCAAAATACGAAAAGAGCGTTCCACAAAAGAGAAAGGCGAAAGAAGAAGTTGTTAACAATGAACTTACCGCGACATCTTTCCAATTCAACGTAAAAATGACGGAAGGTTTTTACTATTCTAGTCAATAAGTTAAGTGCCATACGTGATACACGCTTGGGCGATCATGTCTCGAAAGAAACATGACTGACTGGGCAGAAGGTTATCCTGCAGTAGGTTGCCATTGCTTTCTGCGGTAGACTGGTTGCCAGTCAAGGCTATAGAACCCAATCTGTTCTGTTATTTAACACCTAACTGGAGGGAAGAGACGGATTAATAGCTTTTCCCAAGGGTATTTGTGCGTAGTACTTTGCTTAAATTTATAAAATCTAGGTGCCATAAAGGAATTTCATTATAACAGAAAAATGTGGTTCAAAGTCAAAAACGAAGGACAGGGTCAGGCTGATCTTTAATCTATCTTAAGCTAAAACTTAAAAATTTAAACATTTTTACAGACCGAATTATACCACTGTATTCTTTGCATCAAAACAATACGTTCGTACCACAGTCCATCAGAACAATTACCAATAAAGTACAGAAACGTCACAGGGAAACTACATTACGGAAGTGGGAAAGGGAATAAAGACAGTATGCCAAGTCAGTACTAAAAGTAATGCAACTTCTTTGTATTTTAGGGTTCTGCGCATGGCGGTAAACTGCATCCGGCAGCAAGGCCTCTAAATAGAAGGTTGTGAAGAGCATGGGATCACCTCTTAATTACTGTTATTCAAAGGTTCACCCTGACCCGGAGTGGTAGCACCTGTTAGGGTCCCAGCTATGGGCAAATAGTTAACAACCAAAATGGGGTCGAAACACTATCAAAGTATAAAAATACACTTTTATAGAAATATATACATAAAAATATACTTTTATAGAAAATTATACATTTTTAAGGAAAATTATTACCAACAATACATTTTTAAGAAAAAATTATTACCCTAACACATTTTTGAAGGAAAAAATATTCTCAGTAAAACATTTTTGAATACAAAACTAGAAGACAGTTTTCTAAAATAAAACAAAAATTAAAAAAATCTGACTGAATCAACCTTCTCACTATAGCCGAACATTTAAAAAAATGGCTTAAAATTCACCTTTTTGGCATTAAATAACCCACAGAGGTTGATATGCCGTTAAACAAAACTCAACATCTTTGTATTTTATCAATCATTTCTAAATATATAACCGAAACACCAGACAATATGGGGTAGCAGTATTCGAGGCATAGACGAATGATAAGATAGATTCTGGAGAGAACAATTATCTAGTACGACACTGAAAACCAAATTTTCTGTCCGCAGACCGAACAACTGATTCGATATTTTCTTTCCAATTCATGTCAGCGGAGAATGTTAGTCTGAGAAGGCGCAATGAATCACTATCTTGAAAGTTAGCATTAGCCATGCTGTTGGGAGATAGAAAAGAGTCTCTCAGATGATTAATAGAGACTAAAGAAAAGATATGTATATAAATCACAAACCTACGAACATCTGACGCGACCTTTTCGAAAGAAGGCAGGTTTACAACAAATGGGCTGCTCAGAATATTCCTCTAGGCCGACAGCGGAAATTCTTTCGTTGTTGAAAAGAGATTTGGAAACTATTTCAAGAATTGTTTCTTTTACAGAAAAACAAATTCTTTGGGACAATTGTATTTTTCAATAGACAGGCTGTCTTTTGAAAGTAATGCATTTTTTCCTACGTGAGAACAGTCCATCATAAAACGTCCCCACCCCTGTGAATAAATCATAAAAGAAATTGTGATAGAATACCATGTATATTTTATTTCATATTCTCGTATAGTCGGGTCAGCGGCAATCCAGCATAATTGAAAACAACGCGGACGTCTAGCACAATGGGGTCGACGGGCGTCCATAACCATGAATACCACCAATCATCTGATGACACGACGTGGCTGCGCGAGGGTTTCCGAGAGTAAATTCAACGGCCAAGGCGACTGGTTACATCCAGGAAATTCAAGCATACGTGTCTATAATCACAGAGAGATTTCAAGTTGGAGGATATCAGCTGTGGTTTGAACTAAAGAAGGATGGGCTCCGCCAGGTCCGCTTGCCCAAGACATGACTGAATACGTTTCTGGCTTTCAATCCAGATATATGACGATAGCTGGTCAGGTGGTTAGCTCCGCAGCGACCTTTCGACCACATCCAATTATGAGACTAATAATGATGATATCGATTCTAAAAAAATTACGTCACCGAATAAATATTTTTACTCAAATATCGAATGGGCACATTGGTTTAAGCTAGAAAAGGAGAGATTTTTGTAATGGCAACGTCTAAGTTATGACTGAGTGACAAATACATTACCTATTGAAATTGGATCCCAAGCGTTTCTTATGAATTCGACTTTAGCATAACTCACTCAACATTTTTAAAATCTTATTTTGATTAGTATATTTGCTTTATTGATAGCTGCAATCTCCAAATGTTTAAATGCAACGACAACTGCAATTTTTATCTCCTTGTTTCCCATCTTTCTCTTAGCCTTTCTTCGACACACCCTGTACCTTGTTTATTTTTACTTTCTGCAACCCCCTGGACACCAGTGGCGGTCCTGCCTTGCTCGGGATGAAACGATTAAAAATACATATATAACCACATACAAGACAGTAAAGCCACTATGACACAAGAGGTTTTTTAGTGTAAAAGAAAAAAGAGAAAAAATGAGGAACATTACTATGGAGCTAGAAAAATAGAATTGTAATAAAAGGGTAGGAAAAAGGCTTTCGATAACAAATGACACTGCATTTAAAGTTTTGAATATCGAAGTTCTACATAAAGTGCGATAGAAGAAACCGTTTGTATAGGACTTGCTGTTACATCTAGCTATTTCAACTCTAAAATAAGGAAACCTTGCTGCCGATCTAGTACTATAGTTAAATTGATGAAGTCTAGTTTTCCATCAATCTAAGCATAAACTAAGTCTAATAAAGTCCTAAAGGACAACATTAGTCAGTTATGTGCCATACATGATACACGCATGAGTGATCATGACTCGAAACAGACATAACCGACTGGGCAGAAGATTTTTCACAGTAGGTTGCCACTACTTTTTGCGATAGACTGGGTGCCAGCCAATAACACATATAACATATAACACATAGCTAGGAGAAGCGACGGATTATTACTTTTCCCAAGGGTATTTGCACGAAAGTGAATGCATTCTCGATTTCCCGATTGGTGACAGTCAGAGCCACTTTCCATTTAGAGGCGAACCGCACATGAGCTCGTCCGAAACATTAATTTAGACGCAGAATTTCGGGGAATTTTAGCTAACAATTTGGAATCCAGGCACTCTCTCTTTTGATCCATAACCAATTAGCTGTTCTTTCCGCTGTTTCGGTTATGGACTTGAGTGCTTTTCTTTTTTTTACTCCCACTATCCCAATATCTGTTAAGGCTTTGCATAAGGACCTTGCTGCAAATCCTCTAGTCCCCACTTCTATAGGAGTGCTTCTAGCCCTCCAGCCTTTAACCCTGCAACTCTCCAGCAGTTCGTCATATTTTAACTTCTTCCTTTCATGAGCTTCCTCTGCGTTTTCTTCCCAGGGGACCGTCAGTTCCCACAAGACTATCTTCTTCAATTTATGTGAGAAGAAAACTATATCTGGGTGAAGTTTTGTGATGGCAATTTGCTCTGGGAATTTCAATCTTGAGCCTATATATTTTTAATCCGACATTTTTATTACTTCAAGCATTATTATTACTGGATACTCGTATTTGAAATAGACGCCCCATTTATCATTTTTATTATGTAGTGTATATTATGTCTATTTGCTTGCATATATCTCTATGGAATTTTTTTGAATACGGGTGCCAATATTTTTATTTATTCAATTTTTTTCATTTGCTTCTTGGATTTTTCGATTTTCTTTCTTTTTATTCATTTTTCATTCGTCGATTTTCTTCAAATGTTTTTGTCATATCTGTTATCTTTCCTCGTTCTGGCATTTTTTCTTCATTGCCAATGATCAATCCTTACATTTCTTTGTCCGTTTACTTTTATTTTCTTTACGTTTATTCATAAACGTCTTCTTTCATTCTTACTCTCATTTAAAGTCGAAGCTTTTTCTCCTCCGTTTATTATTTCTCTTTTATCTTTTCCTTGCCGTTTTCTTATATGCTTACTAGCAGTATAGCCCGGCGTTGCTCGGGTGTAATGAAAGCTTTTAAACTAATCCATGGTCCTGGATCTCAGACTCTTTGGACGTTGACACTAAAGGCTAAAAAGCAATAGTTGTTTTCAGTTAAAGCAAAACCGTAGAATGAAAGAAAAATGAATGGATGTAAGTCAAATGTTGATTTCCTGGTATCAATATCAAATAAGTTTTCTTCGTCGTAAACTGAATTTTGAAGTCTAAATATGTCCTCTGAGTAAATGGTATCATGGCTGAGACTAAAAACTACAATTATACCTACTTAGAGCCAAACACAAAGCAAAAACTAAAATAAAACGGCTGAAAAAAAATACATACAGGCAGATAAACAGATACACACACAAACATCATGACTTTTATATATATATATATATATATTACCGATTTTCTGCACGATTGTAATAACTGCAACCTTGAAACTTCTGAATATCGTTTCTTATGTCTTTGTCTATGAGTGTATCAAATTTGATTAAAATCGGACCACTTCTTCTATAACCCGATTTTTTCGATTATCGACTATCGATATATATCGGGGGTACCTCCACACAAAACCTAGCTAAGAACATTCACAGAAGCTCATAGTACAACTGTGTAAATTTTCAAGCAAATCGGTTCAGCCGTTTCGGAGTCTATAGGTAACGGACACACACACACAGATACACACATACATACACACACAAAATTCAATTTATGAATAAGTTTAGATTCTCCTCTTTTTCTCACCTTCTCCTTTTTCTTTTTCTTTCATTATTAACATTTTAGAACGACCTTCCTTCTCCCTTCTCCTATCCAAATGGCATTGTTATAAATATTCATGGGAAACTTTTGAGAAATTTTCCAGATATGGGTGTTGCACCAATGTATCCATTTGACTGGAACGGCCTGGATAAAGAAATATTTTAAATTTATATGCGTCAGACTTTTAAATGTTCATTTTGCAACAAATGAGCACACACAGAAGGGCGGCTGTCAAAATAGTCCATCTACAAAAAAAAAAAAAAAAAGATTATTGAAAAACAATTGACCAAAAGATCGAAAAATAGGTAACAAAAAACATAAGAAATCACATTTTTACTTTTTTACTAAGAAAAGCCATTTGACTCCGAGGAACTCTCACCAGGTCTTTCATGTCAATGCTATTGATAAAAATAATATAAAAGTTATTGTCAATATATAGGATCATAATGAAAAATATATTTCAACTACACACAAAAAACCCCCAAAAAACAAACAAACATGAGTTGCTTTACATTTCCGTTTTATGAAAATAGTATAAAACACTCTTTTATTTAGTCGTTCTTTACATCAGTTTCATTATATATATGATGAAATATATTTTTATTGTATGCTTTATTTATGAGCAAAGGCGCTAAATATCAGAGATACAGCAACGACATTCTTTCTCATGCTTAAACGCAAACTTCAGGCCATTTGTGTTGCGTTTTTGACTCGACTGTTTATATATATATATATATATATATATATATATATATACGTGGGGGTGTAGATATAGATGGAGATATATTTATTAATTTATCAATTTAACCATGGTACTAGATTGGCGGCAAGGTTTCCTCATTTTACAGTTGAAATAGTGAGATATAACCGCAAATTCTATACTTATAGTTTCTTCTATTGCAAGTAACTCATGTAGAACTTTGATCTTCAAACATTTACATGAGAGACGTGCGATAAAAGAAACTGTTATTGTAGAATGTGTGCCTGTGTGTTCCTAGCTGTTTATCAAAACATATGCACTTTTCTATTTTCAATCTATCCATCTCTCTCTCTCTCTTTTTAAACACACACACACACAGACATATATATATATATATATATATATATATATATATATATACTGCAGTGTTAGTATATATATTTTTATTATATATATATATATATATATATAATAAAATACATTTTAAAAATAAATCATTTTGACCATTTATTTTAACATATTACCCGATAAAGAACAGTATTGTTCTGAAACATGAAAATTTTTGTGTAGTGATATTATGCTTTTATAAATCATTGTAATAATAAAATTACAATATATATATATTAGAGAGAGACAGAGAGACAGAAAGAGAGAGAGATAGATGCATAGATTGAAAATAGTAAAGTGCATATATTTTGTTAAATATATATTTTGGAACACAGGCACACATACACACACGCACACACACACACAAACATATATATATATATATATATATATATATATATTTCTAAAGAATTAATAGATCTTATTTTTTTAAACCGAGATATTATTACATCAAACGTTATTTTTACTGGATACCCGCATTTGAGTAGACGCTCCATTTATTTTAAACGGTATTTATTTCGTCTGCAGATCTGCGTAATCGAGACAAGGGGGTGCGAGACAAGGGAGTGGAATAGCGTTTCAGAAAATAATCATACGACGAAGGTGAGTAAAAAATAAACGGAGAGTAGTTGAATTATTTTGGATTTTTTTGGCAACATTTTACTAATATTACTAATTTTACTCATATCAATTAGTAAATTAAAAGAAATGTGAAGTTTACCTCAAGAGAACTGAAGTCATGGTCATCGGTAAAAGGAGGAGACCAAAATGTCACATATTAGCCGGCAGTACTAAAATCAAACAGGTGCCTGGGAAATTTTAATTTAAGTGTCTGGGAAATGTTCTAACAAAGAACGGAAAGTGGGGCACTGAAATCCGAAGGCAATTTGACATGGCCAAGGTTGCATTCCAGAAGCTGAGTAGAGTATTAAGAGACAGGAAAATTTTACTAGAAACAAAGAAGAGCGTACTGGATTGTTATTTGGTGTCTATTCTTCAATAGGGAAGTAAATGTTGGACAATCTCCTCAAAGCTGAATGAGAAATATGAAGCAACCAAAATGGTGTTCTATAGACGGATGCTAAGGATATCGTGGACCGAACATGTAAGCAATGATAAAGTTTTAAAGAGAATGAAAATGAAAAGGAAACTAAAATTTATACTTAACATCAGGAAGAGATGGCTGAAGTTCCTAGGGCATGCAATGAGGAAAGAGGGATTGGAGAATTTGATACTCACACTCAGATAGAAGGAAGGAGAAACAGGGGAAAGTAACGCGTAACTTATTTGATGGGATTGAGTAGAGTGGAGTTTAGTTGAGAAAGCGTATTAAGAGCCATTAGGGATAGGGAGATGTGGAGAACCATGATCGCTTACATCCTGAAAAGACACGGCACAAAGAAGAAGAAGAAGAAATCTGTCTAGAATGAAAAAATGAAAAACGATGGTAGAGATTTGAAAGAAGAGAAAATTACCATCATTATTATTATAAAAGTTACTGTTGAAGAAGAAGAAGAAGAAGAAGAAGAAGAAGAAGAAGAAGAAATCTGTCTAGAATGAAAAAATGAAAAACGATGGTAGAGATTTGAAAGAAGAGAAAATTACCATCATTATTATTATAAAAGTTACTGTTGAAGAAGAAGAAAAAGAAGAAGAAGAAGAAGAAGAAGAAGAAGAAGAAATCTGTCTAGAATGAAAAAATGAAAAACGATGGTAGAGATTTGAAAGAAGAGAAAATTACCATCATTATTATTATAAAAGTTACTGTTGAAGAAGAAGAAAAAGAAGAAGAAGAAGAAGAAGAAGAAGAAGAAATCTGTCTAGAATGAAAAAATGAAAAACGATGGTAGAGATTTGAAAGAAGAGAAAATTACCATCATTATTATTATAAAAGTTACTGTTGAAGAAGAAGAAGAAGAAATCTGTCTAGAATTAAAAAATGAAAAACGATGGTAGAGATTTGAAAGAAGAGAAAATTACCATCATTATTATTATAAAAGTTACTGTTGAAGAAGAAGAAGAAGAAGAAGAAGAAGAAGAAGAAGAAGAAGAAGAAGAAATCTGTCTAGAATGAAAAAATGAAAAACGATGGTAGAGATTTGAAAGAAGAGAAAAATACCATCATTATTATTATAAAAGTTACTGTTGAAGAAGAAGAAGAAGAAGAAGAAGAAGAAGAAGAAGAAGAAGAAGAAGAAGAATCTGTCTAGAATGAAAAAATGAAAAACGATGGTAGAGATTTGAAAGAAGAGAAAATTACCATCATTATTATTATAAAAGTTACTGTTGAAGAAGAAGAAGAAAAAGAAGAAATATGAATCAAATTTTAAAGATTTTATTAGAAATAAAAAAATTAAATGTAAATTTCCGTATAAATCATAAAAATAGTGAATAAAGAGCTGGAAGAAATTCAGAAATACATCTGTTTGCAACAGGTGATAAAATTTCTGTGTTATGCTGGAGTGAATATCGCTCGAAACGATAAATCGGAGAGCCGATTTCGAATGCCAGTTGAATTCGTTGCATTCATTTACGCGCAAATAACCTTGGGAAAGTTATTTATCCGACCCTTCTCCCTCCAGCTTTGAGTTAAATACTAGGACATATTGTAATCTATTTCTTTCTACCGCAGAAAGTAATGGCAACCTAATGCGGGAAAATCCTCTGCCCATTCATACGTGTTTCGTTTGAGACATAATCGCCAAAGCGTGTATCACGTATGGCAGTTCTACCGGCCTGATTATTTTACGATAAATTTTGTTACGAAAATGTGTGTCATTTGGCAGGATTCGAACCTGAGATCCCTAACAATCCCTGACTGATAAAATTAAAAAACAATCATAAAAATGAAGTAAAATGATGTATTAGGATCGATGGGAAAGTAATTATTTTAATAATTCTGCCCCAAGCAAATCAATCAAACCACTGGAGTGCGGGTTGGTGAGGGCTAGAGGGAGTGAAAGGGAAGGAGAATTCAAAGAATGGGGAGGATTGAGGAATGGACCAAAACAAAAATTCAATAAGAATTTTCAGAGCACGAGGGTACTACCAGGAAGATAAAAATTATTTTTTACTTTTGGTCACACCAAGTGAATACGAGGTTGGGTTAGTCAACTGAAATAGCCAGTGAGTGAACCCAAGAAGGTAGCAAGACTACCAGCCCTCCAAGAAGAGAAGAGGAGAGACAAAATAGGGCCAGCGAAAAAGAAAGAAACAAACTACGCCAGTCAAAGAGATTTCTGCTAAAATTAAAATAATAAATTAAAGAAAACCAATTAAACATGAAAAGTTTAAAATTAAGCAAAAAAAATGACTTACTTTTAAGAATATTTCAAACAAAGTTGATTCGCAGCCCGACACGAGGATACTTCCAGGAAGATCCGGGAAGCAAGAGATCAGAAACGAGTTTCAAAGGTGGGAAATTCAAGAAATAAAACTGTTAGGGAAAAATGCGCTTTTAAATTTAGCTAGTTCAACAACGGTGAGCTATAGTAGCACAATTAAACTTATGTAGTCGGGGCATCAGGAGAAAATTTTATTTGTGCAGTTCCCATGAAAATATTTCTAGAAAAGACAGAGGGAAGCCACCTTCACGTCGGTTGGAAAGTGACTGAAATCGAGATGCCTGGTAAGGATCGATTATATTACAGACACTTCTTTGGGTTTTGTCAAATGTAACCGCAACTTCTACTCTAACAGCTTCTTTGTTCATAATTCTCTTCTGTATATTGGCTTCTCTGAAAGCTACAATCTCAAAGAATTTAAATGCAAAGTCAATTGCCGTCTCTTATCTTCCTGACTCACATTCGTTCCATGACAACCCTTGTGTCATGTTCTTCCTTTCCACTTTACTCTCATGCAGCCCTTCTTCATACCTGTATTCTCATCCTTTTCTTACTCATTCTCTGACTCCCCTGTAACCTGTTCCTCTTTCTAATCACTTACCTTTTCTGTAACCCCCTGCGCACCAGTGGCAGTTCTGCTTTGCTTGGGGTGAAATGATTAAAAAAAAAAAAAAAGAATCTGAAAATGTACAACGGAAGTATCCAAACAGATATAGAAACTAGGTTATAACGGAAATATCGTTCTATGACGTTTTTAATTATGTACGTATAATGCTTGTTATGATATGAGGGTGAAAACTTAATAATAATACTTGAAAACGAAATTAGGGATACAGAAAAGATGAATCTGCAGAATAATTCTTGTAACGAGAGAATGAAAAGAGTTTAAGATTGATTATAGGTCAGAGCAATTTAAAAAGAAACATAATAGAAGCGGGCCCCGAAACATAGGTGAAGTTAAGAGTCGGTAATAGATGGAGTAAAAGCTTGCTTCATTCATGGGTAATGGGTAGAAAAGTCAGCCGGAAAAGTGTAGGTAGAGGGAAATATAAGTCCAAGAATATTTTGGAACGTTCTTAAATTTAAAATGATGAAGACTTAACGATGTTTTACTTTTAAGACATTTTATAAATACATATTAAAAAATAGAAATCACACATTTACATTGATGAAGTCCCACGAGAAACGAAACTCGTTGCTAGAGAAACGTTTTCTTTTTGTTTATCTCTTTATATATATTTAAAATTCATAGCACAAGTATATTATAAATTTTAAATAAATATTATTTGCTCTACTCTGTATTGAGCACTCTTTTAAGAATAGTGTTTTTATATCGGAATTTAATTCCATCTATACCAACCCGATATATATATATATATGTGTGTGTGTGTGTGTGTGTGTGTGTGTGTTATTTGTTTGAGCATTAATTACTCGTATTTGAGTAGATATTCTGTTTTTAATCAAGCAGTATATTTGTATATTTAATTCTACCTGCCTGATTATATTACGATAAATTTTGTTACGAAAATGTGTGTCATTTGGCAGGATTCGAACCTGAGATCCCTAACAACATAGAGGAAGCCACTAATTGATCTAGTGCGTATTAGACAGCTCGACCACGAATGATTCTACAATTTAAACGAAGTTACATCTAGCTTTATATAACACAATAAGCTGTTATAAATGCACTGTTTGATTAAAAACAGAATATCAACTCAAATACGAGTATTGATTAAAAGAAATGTTCAAACAAATAAATTAAATATTTCAGTTCTTAAAAACCATTTCGTTAATCTTCGGGACTTTCTGTAACATTGTGTGTTTATATTTGTTGACATTACGATGCACTTTAAGAGCATGGACGGTTATTTACGAAGAATCAAAAATTGTGCGATATAAGCCTTGATTTAACTTTGATTAGATTATGAAATCATTCGTGGTCGAGCAATATATAACGCACCAGATCAATTGGTGGCTTTCCTTTATGTTGCTAGGGGCTGCAAGTTTGAAACCTGCTGAATGACACACATTTTCGTAATAAAATTTATCGTAATAAATAGAAATAAATATACTGCTTGATTAGAAACAGAATATCTACTCAGGTACGAGTACGGATTAAAGATAATGTTCAAACAAATAAATTGAATATGTCGGTTGTTAAAACTATTTCGTTAATCTTCAGGATTTTCCGTAACATTATATATATATGTTATTGCTTCAAAAGTTATTTTTAATGGGTATTTGTGTGCGTTTGTGTTCAAATCTATCTATTTATCAAAATATATCCATTTTACTATTTAATCAAACACAACACACATGGCCTGAAGATTGCGTTTAAGCATAAAACAAAATATCCTCCTGGGTGTCAACTTCAACGCCCATTTTTATGTTTGCATTAGCTCTATCCCTGATATTGAGCGTTTTTACGCATAAATATAGCATGCCTTAAAAATATATATGTTCATTATATATATATTGTTGTGAATTTAATTTTTGGGAAATGATATTCGCCGAAGAACGACCAAATTAAAAGTGATTTCATAGAACAGATATTTAAGACAAATTAATATTCTAAATATCAGAAACACTGACCTTCTTGTAAACATGGTTTTGGCCAAGATGGCTTCATCAGGAAACAAGTCACTGTTCTGTCTCACAACCTACCCATAATTATACTTCTGCTGGTAGTAGAAGGTTGAGGAGGAAAAAGAGGTGAAAAGGAAGAGATGGAGGTAGAGAGGAAAATTAGGGGGGTAGGTTTTTAGACGAAGCATTGACTTGTTGCATGATGAAGCCATCTCGATAGAAACCGTTGTTACAAGAAAGACAGTGTTTCTAATATATTACACACACACACACACACACACACACACACATATATATATATATATATATATATATATATATATATATATATTGTTTCAAATTTGTTATTTATATTGGGGATCAGTGTAGATATAAAGAAATTGAACATAGAAAGCATCGCTACATTTTGTGAAACACCCAGTTACCGTGTCATGTTGTCGATAATATTTTTGTATACAGACACTCAAACACACGCAGACATATATATATATATATATATATATATATATATATATATATATATTGGAGATTTTCCATCAATCTTTGTTGAAATCTCAATTGGCTCATGCTAAAGGTTTTCTCACTGCCCGCCCTCAATTTCTCTCCTCCTTCTTTCCCTATTTATTTATCGCAATTTTTCATGCTGAGATGAAACCTATGTCTCCCTTCTCTAAAAACAGCCATCAAAGCCTCCCATCTAGTAATAAGCGTACAAATAGACAAAAAACACTTCACGCAGATTTGACTGGGAATATTTCATGTGGCATTCATATTGTATAATAAACAATTTACATGCCAAGATCATAAAACTGCTTTTGTTACAATCACAAAGAGGCCTGGTATTTTCTTCCCATCCCCATTCCAACTTTCGAATGACTCTGGCGTCACACGTGACGACCACAGACACAAAAGTCCGCCTCGATCTGATTTAACTTCGATCACTTTTTGAACCCAAAATTCCGTTCCAATCCACCGCCTTTGAGGATACATAGGATATTCTTGATGAAAAAAAAATAGCAATGTATAATATCCACTGAAACGCATAATCACAACTTTTCCTTTAGAAAAATTATTAGAAAAAAAATTGCAGCTAATGCGGGGCGTAAAAATCGTATCAGATACCAATACATCATTTTAAAAGGAGATTAGCAAATTTACTGAAAAACTAATCACATTGTGCCTATTTACACTGATATACTAATAACGTGTGTTGTAGTACAATGGATATCTGCAATGGACGAGAAATCAGGGAGCCGAATTTCCAATTAAATTAGTTGCATTCACTTACACGCAAATATCCTTGTGAAATTCGACATGGTGTAATGATTAACAAGTTTGTCTATTAAAACTGGGTTGCCACATCTAAGCGTCTCTCTCTAGCTATGAATTAAACAGCAGAGCATACTGGGTTCTGCTATTTAATTCATACAAACAAATCAAACACATCATTTCAAATTGGCGGTTGTTTATAACCAAGTTTCGTTAATTTCCGTAACATGTTGACATTACGATATATTTCAGAGCAGATATGGGTGTTGCGATGAATCGAAAATTGTGTTATATAGACTTGATTAAACCTCATTTAGACTGGAAGTCATTCGTGGTCGAGAGGTTTAAGACGTTGCCAGATCAAATAGTAACTTCCCCTAATACAATCAGGCCAGTAAATATTGTTTAATTAAAAACAGAATAGCTAATTAAATATGAGTATGGATCAAGAATAATGTTCAAACAAATCATATATATATATGTTTCATTAAAAACGACCGACAAGGAAGATCTTTCTTAATTTTTGATTAAATTTTTCCAATATTCTTACATGTTTTCTTTTTGCTGATGATAAGGAATGTAAAAATGTTCGATAATTTACAATTTTCCAAGCGCTTTCAACCTCTTCACAGGCCATTTTCAAGGATGTTATTTTTCCAATGAGGTTATGTCCTTATGTTTGAAAGTCGATCTCAGACTGTCAGTGATAGTCCGAATTATTTACGGCCTCATTAAGTGGCCAGAAACCCAAGATAGATGCGGTACAAGGCCAATTAATGTAGGTAAAGCCCAGTTCGAAAACTCGTAGAAAAACTCTTGTCTGCATTTCCCTAGACGAGACTCTTACCTTTCTGCGGAACTGTACCTGGGTAGCTCTCCGCCCGACAAAGTGAACGACTTACGCACGCAGTCGATCCCCTTCAAACTATCAATGATATTTCGTATTATTTATCCCCTCCCACGTGGGCAGAAGCATAAGATAGGTGTAGCACAATGCCAATTAACGTAGGTAAAACGGAACCCATAAGCTAAGACAAAAATTTTTGTCTGATTTTCTCTAGACGAGACTCTACCCTTCGGCGATGCTTCGTCTAGCTCCCTCTCCGCCCGAAAGCAGAAAGTCCGACAAAGTGAACGACTGACGCACGCAGTCTATCATCTCAGATTGTTAATGACAATCGGAATTTTTTTATTGTCCCCTCACGTGGGTAGAATCCTGTGTTAGATGCGGCACAATGACAATTAACCTCTGCGAAACCGAACCTGTAAGCTGCGACAAAAATTCTTGTCTGCTTTTCTCTAGACGTGATTCTACCCTTCAACGGTGCCTTTCTGGGTTCTGATAACGCGAGAGACTGATGCAGACAGTCATTCTCCTCAGACTGTAAATGTCAGTCCAACATATTTACGGTCTCCGAACGTGGGTAGAAACCCGAGGTAGATGCAGCACATGGCCAATTAACATGAGTAAAACCGAGCTGGTATGCTCGGACTAAAATCCTTGCTTGCTTTTCCTCAGACTTTGTCATTATGCTAAGTTCAACTCAATCTTACTTGAATTTTCAACTAGGCAGAGTCTAGTCTCAGAGTCCGACAAATGAACGACTGACGAACACAGTCGATCTGAGGGTCCGAATCCATGACTGCTATTAATTTTTTTTTTTAATAGCTATTTCGGTACACAGACCAGTCCATCTTTGAGAGCGGAAGAGCGGTGTCAGCTGCTCTACTACAGATACCAACCATCTTTCGCTGGTATCAAGAATAAAAACAAACATTTTAAATTGTTGGTGCCAAATTAAACACAACGACATGTTCAAAATCTAATGTTTCCCAACCCACCAAAACAATCATTTATTCTTTGGAAATAGTAACAAAAGCAAAATGAAAACATATAAGAAAAAACAAAGATCACACAAATCTCCAAATTAGAAATCGCACCGACACCACCTTTTCTTCTAGCATCCATTTTAAGTGCCAAAATAAAGCCTGGTTATATTGATTGCTTTCTAGATGCATCTAGATGGGCTATCGTTTGATTTCAGGAAAGCTCTCCGTGTTTTTCTTGGGTCTTTTCACTACAACAGATCGGGATGTCTCGTCAAGTCATGCCATATATCCTGCCAAATACTCACTTAAAATTCCATTTTCTATTTAACGTGCTGAATATTCATCCTACCGACAGAGAAAAATAAGCTGTAAAAGTTATCTTTAAATCTAAAATTTCAGTATAAACAAATTTCAGGAACGCATCTATTTTCTAAAGTTATTTTTGTCATTATGGTAAGTCCACTTAAATTTTCAACTCCAGACATAACTACAATGGAGCTGACCATGAAAAAAAAAGAACAAAAAATAACAAAACATTTTAATAATTTTTTCAGTATTCATAATAATAAGAATAATAAATATCAATTTTTTTTACTTCTTAAAAAAAAATTGACGATTTTTACTTAATTATATACACCCTTAAATAATATTTTTTCCGTTACGCTCGACTAATGATACTAATATAAAATGTCAGACAACAACAATGTTTACTATGAACATCATAGGAAATAAGATCGGGACTAACGTCACCGGGCTTAAAATTATAAAAATTTATTAATTCTTTGCTTTTTTTTTTTATTTGTTTTTTTTTTAGTAATCATTTACTTTTATATTGAAGGAAAATAATACTTAACTTAACGAAACAAGCCTGAAGTTAAGATGCCAGATCAAGGCAAATAACTTTGCAGATCAGGTAACAATTCTGTAAACTTCGAGGTGAAGCACGACATACCCTGCAGATTAGCGATGTGGGTTTTGTTCTACTAGAAGATGTTAACAAAATTTCGTTCTTACGCAAATTTACAAAATATCCCATAAATTAGAGATAAATAATCAATGATAAAAGAAAAATTTTTAAGGACTATAAATTTACTTTTTGGTCTGTTTATCCATGAAATTGATTTACATCGTAGAGTATAACTGTTAACAGCGTCAGAAAAAGTCTACTTCAAATCTATAATTTTAACGTCTTTGCCTAAACTATGAAATTTTATTTACCAGTTATTTTTTACTTAATAGAAGATAGATTCGCTTATCAACCAGTTCACACTCCTCCTCATTCTTTTGAACAGGAGTAGAGGTTTATCCTTTATTTCCAGTTTAGGACTGGGTTTCCGGTTCTTTCTAAAATCTACATCAAATGTATACTTTTAAAGTCTCCGCCTAAGAATGCCTGATTTTATTTTTACTATTTATTTTTTTCAAGTGTAGATAAGGTCGACTCTCACCAGGTCTACGCCCCTCCTCGCTTGTTTGAAGAGGGATAGAGGTTTATTTGTTGTTTACTGTTTAGAATTGAGTTTCCGATTCCTTCAAAATGTTTTTTTTTTTCACTCTCTTTCACTCCCAGTAGCCCCGTGAGTTAGTGGCGTTATCGCTTTGCTTAAGGTAAATTGATTTAAATAAAAAAGATAAAAAGATGTTCGCTGATTAGGTCACTTAAGAAATTTACATCCGCTACACCGCCATTGTACAAGTGGTAAATATACAGGATTCTCCGCGCAATCCACTTTCCAAAATCATAATGCAATGACGAAACATTGTAAGCGTTAAAAAACTTGTGAAACAATGTTGCAGGTGATTGAAATATGTAGATTAGTTTGTATGTTTCATATTTCTTCGAGGACTCTTCTAAGATTTTCCTAATATTTTGCAGAAGATAACGCTTGGAAAATCTGCATCAACCTTCTAATTTAAAACAACTTCACAGTATCTGATGCATTGTTGCGTTCTTTTTTGGCTGGACGTATTTAGCGAGCCATGAAAAGCTGGCAATGAACGTGGGCCGATCGCAGTGATTGGTCAAAATTCATCACATGATCTCTTTGTCAATTACTCTTTTTGCTTTCGTTCGCGTTTAGTCGGCTTTTGTCTGCAGTTGCACAACACAACTAGTTTGTTTGACTTGTTAACGAGAGTCTATAAAATTATTTATATGCAACAAATAAAAATTCCACAGATTCCGGATAAACACATGGGGTTGGAGTTTCTGACTAAGAAGGGATGCAGCCAAAATTTCTGATGCTTAGTTAGATTTTGGAAAGTGGATACAGCCGAGATTTTCCCGGCACCCCCACACTTGGATTTAAATCCAGCACGCAGATAAAAATATTTATACTACAGAGGCCAACATTTTAAGCATCCCCTTTGGATTTAATAATTAGTAACTATCATGTCTTCTATTCGTTAACTCAAACGGAAATACGTAAAATGTACTGTGTCCCTTCAGGACGTAGGCGACCATGACCTTCCCCATTTCCCTATCTCTAGTAGCCGTTAATACGCTTTCTCCTGTTACTCTTCCCAAACTACGCTATCTCATCCATTTGCTCAAGCCCGTCAAAGATGTTATGCGTTGCTTTTACAACTTTCCTTTTACCTGACCTGTGAGTATCAGATTCTCTAAGACTTCCTTCCGCAATATATGTCCCAGAAAGTTTAGCTGTCTTTTCCTAAAGTTGATTTTTCTATAATCATTACACCCTACGCAAGGCGGAGCTGCCACTGGTGAGCAGGGGTTTACACAAGAAGTGAGTGATGAGAAAGAGGAACAATTAAAGGAGGTGTCAGAGAATGGGTAAGAGAAGGATGAGACCACTGGTGTGAAGAGGGCTGTATGACAGTTGATTGGAAAGGAAGTAAAATATGATACAAAGGTTGTCAGGGAAAATATGCGAGTCAAGGAGATAACAGATGACTTTGCTTTTAAATTCTTTGAGATTGTAGCTGTCAGGGAAGTAGATATACGGAAGGGAATTCCACAGGCGGGAAGTGCGAGCAAAGAAGCTGTTAGAGTAGAAGTTTCAGTTACATTTGATTGATTTCCATGTAAATGAGTGGGACCTAGCCGCTAGTCTAGTAGCACGACTAAATTCATGCACAGGGGGCACCAGGAGACTAAGCTCATCGGAGCAGAAGACGTGAAAACATTTGTAGAAGAGACAGAGGGAAGCCACATTACGTCGGTGAGAAAGTGATTGGAGTTGAGTTATCAGGTCGGGATTAATTACGTTACATTCTTTTATAAAAAAAGCCCGAGGTGAATAACAGGGGTACCCAACTAGATGTGACAGCAGTATTCAATCCACGGGCGGATGGTAGATTTATAAATGTGCAAGATGGATTCAGACTAGAAAAAATCCTGACCCTACACAGGGAACCAACCTTCCTAGCAGTACATTTAGCTATGGATTTAATGCAATCGTTCCACTTGAGGTCGGCTGATAGAGTTAGACCGAGGTTGGCGCAGTTTTTTGTTTTCAGGGAGATTAGGCTGATCCATTCTGTTGGGAGTAGGAGTGGATGTCTGTGGTGGTTAAAGGATAGCAGCTTCGTTTTGGAAGCATTAAAAGTTTAGGGCCATTTCTTACCCCAGTCCACCACGGATTGGAGTTTCTTTTCAAGATCTGCAGCGAAGCTTGCTTTGTCAGCCTCGGCAGATTTCTTATCGAGGCGGGAGTAAGTGGTTGTGTCGTCAGAAAACATGCCCACTTGGGATCTGATTACATCATGGAGATCGTTAATGAAGATCAGAAAAACCGAAGGATCTAGAATAGAGCCTTGAGGGATACTCGCGTTCGTATGATAGTATTTGGAAGCATACATATTTGATACTACCTTCATTACGCGATTTGCAAGGCAAGACTGGATTTGGTCAAACAATCTTCCAATTATACCATAGCCCTGTTGTAACATTGTCGGCCGGCTGGTCAGTTACGATGATGACCTAATGATGACCAGAACCTGAGTGGGTTGATGCTATCGAAACGGTGTGACACTATCTCCCGCGGGTATACTTACTTTTGTTTGGTTTAATACAGCGAAGAGAGAGGAATTAATATTAGTAGTATTATTGGTTGTACTTTATTGTAATTCGCAATGTGAGCTTATGTAAAAAATTATTTTAATACTATCGTATACTTCTAAAATACGGAGAATAGAAAAATTAACTGTCATGTACTTCTAAAATCCGGTGAATAAAATAATTAACTATTTTTGGGAAAGAAAGATAAAAATATAATTTTTCTCCTCTCGTGTTCGAAGCGGATATTTTTGGAGTAAAGCTAAAATTTTATGAGTAGCCAAAACAAAGTGTCAGGATTGCTTTGATGGGGTCACGCGGGGTTAAAGTTCCTCAACGAACAGAAAATTTGTGGGAAATTGGAAAATCTGAATATGACGTCAGCTGGTGACATCTCATTCGTCGAGCTACCCTCTTCCGCAAACCGAGTGGGTGAAAAATGATTTCATTGGCTGAAGGCTTTGAGTCAGCTAGATCCCCCGAGAGGATTGAAGAGGGTTATAAAAATAGAGACTCAACGAGAAAAAGTCAGTTAGCCGGAAGCGAGCTTCCAGAAGACAAGAAAACCAACCCCACACCACTGCCGCCACGTCATCGCCATTATCCGCCTCTGATTCGGCAAATCCCGTCAAGTTCCATTAAGGACCCGAAAGAACTGTTATTTTTGTTAATATCACCTAGAAAACGGACAGCTCCAATTTTAGAGAAATTGTAAAAAGACCTTAACGAGAATTGAAGAGTCCTGTTACTTTAACGAAACTTAGAAAATACATTCTTATTTTGAAGATTAGAAAGTCTGAGATTTTGAAAACAATCTCTCTCTCTCTCTCTCTCCGTTGTAAACCGGCATTCCGACAACTGTATTATCATTCTGATAACTGTATTGTCTGCTCCTGAAAAAAAAAAGAAAAAACATTGTTTTTATATAAAGACCATATTTCTTTATTTTATTAAATTTCTTTTTTCTTTTTTCTTTTTTTTTTTTTGGTACCGTGTTTATTTTTAACTACAAATGTACACCAGTGTCTGGACTGGCTTTGGGGGGAAAGACGCCTACTAAAATTGCACGACGCGAACTCTGGGATCAGTTCACAACGTGGGAGAGTTGCGCGTTGTTGCAATATACGTCTTGAAAACCAGCTTTTGTGACGACGTCATCGGACGAGATCGTCACGACCAGCAACAGCAACCGAACCAACCGGCCAGCCGGGTGGCAGTGTCACAACTGGTGTCGTCACGACCGTCGGCGAGCGTCATAATGAGCAGCCCCGGGCATAACGTGTCACAACGGCACCAGTTATGACGACGCTTTCGGATCGCCAATCGTGATGATGGCCTCATCACAGTAGCTGGTCCTCAAGCCGTCTATTACAACGCTGAACTTCTCCGTCCACGCTATGTTCTTTGATCTCAGGAAAGTCACGTTGAATACCCGGTAGCCGTCTCTCTACCATCTCAAGCCAGACCGGACGCACGTGTTAAAAAAAAATAAATACGGTACCAAAAAAAAAAACAAATAATTTCGAAGACGCCTGGATGAGTTACGAAAAAATTATTTTCATAACAGAGCTTTCATTTTTCCAATTAAAAACAAGTTTTTTCACGCCTCTTTACGGAAACTTTACTGAATTTGCCGAAGAGGAACTACGTGGCGGCTGGCGATGGAGTAGTTTGGTTTCTGTCGCTCTGAAAACCCGCAAATTCTTTCACATTCTGATTTTTTTCACTGGGGTTTCGATTTTTATAGTTGTCCCCAATTCGAGGACAAATCAGATTATTCACCAATGAGATTATTTTCCACCTACACGGTTTAAAGGGGAGTTATGGCTCAACGAATGAAATATCAACACCTTCACATGACGCAATGTCTTTTTGTCCTCTTCTTCTCAATTACATCATCTGAGGTTTTCAAAAATCTAAAAATCATTTCCCAGCAGGTGTGGGAACAAGGACTTGATCTTAATTTAACCCCATCAAGAATCCTGACAACTTGTTATGACTACCGCAATTTCTCACTTCCACTGGCCCAAAACAATATTTTTTCTTCTTTCCCAATTTTCAGCTAATTTCTCTATTTTTCGGATTTTGCAAGTACATAAGTATTAAATATTTTTAAGTAAAGCTCACATCGTGAATTACAACAAAGCACAACTAACAATACCACTAGTAACAATTTCCTTCACTCCGTTGTAATAAACCACAAAGTAAATTTACGTGGAAATAGGGTTACACTGTAGCTTGCATAGAAGTTCAGCAACTCAAATGATTTGGAGATGTCTAGTGCAACAGTACAATCTTCTCCGTTCTTATCGAGAGCATGGTATATATACTCTGTGACGGTCGTTAACATATCAGCAATATACATGGTGAAGCAGAAACCATACTGTTTAACGGAAAAGAAAACGTGGGCTGTAAGATGCTGATCCACTTCAGCATTGATAATAACCACGAGCACTTTGCTAAATATCGGTAGAAGGCTGATAGCGCGATAATTAGAGGGGTTTGAGGGTTCTTCAGCGTTCTTAAATACAGGAACCACAGGGGAGGATTTCTAGCAGGCAGGGAAGCAAGAAGCTGAGAGGCAGTAGTCGTAGAGTTTGAAGAGAACAGAGAAGAGCTCAGGGGCACATTTTTTCGGGACAATGATTGAAATTCTCTCACCTCCGCTCGCCTTATGGGGTCAAACTTTGAACTAGCGAGGTAGTAATGTGAACGTCACTCAGTTGAGGCTCAGTTCTAGGTGGAAGTCGGGTGCGGATATTCCAAATGAATCAAATGTCGAGTTAGTGGAGAATCTGCGTGCAAAGCATTCAGCCTTGTCCGCTGAAGATATGAGGACCTCAAATTCATTGATTAAAGGGAGAATTGAGGGCTTTGTTTATTTAACACATTTTTACAGAGCCGCCAGTAGTCTTTTGAGCCAAACTTGCAGGAAGCTATACGCTGTTTCATTCTTTCAGCAAACAACAGCTTAGCATCATTTAGGATCCTCTTACACGAATTACGAACAGAGGCAAAAATGTGCCTATTGTGGTCAGACGCGTGGCTCTGATAAAGCCGGAAGAAGTGATTCCTGATGGCAATGGCGGCCAAGCAAGCAAGGGAGAACCAGCGGGATGAATGGGTTTAAATCGTAAGTTCCTAGCTGTGATGTAAGCATCGATGTCAGCTTTAACATAAGAGGAAACCTCGGACGTACAGCCTTCAACGGGAAGACTGAAAAGTTTGTTCCAAGGGACGTCACACAAGAAATCACGGAACGACTCAGAGACTGCTCTTCAGTAGCAGTAAGATATTCTGCTGGTTTGAGGTTCATGGGAGGAGGAGATATGAAGGAGATCTTAACAGAAGCCACAGCATGATCAGAGTTGCCAAGAGAGCAAAGCCGCATAACATGCCAAATGTCAGGGATAGAAGTGAAACAGAGATCTAGCAGAGAGTCAGTTCCATTACTGTTATTATAGAAACGCGTGGGGAATTCAACTACTTGCGTAAAGGATTGAGTGATTGAAAAGTTCATGGTATGGACACCAGCAAAGTCTGTGACAGTGTTTTCTAATCACTTTGAGTGGTGGGCATTGAAGTCTCTAAACAGAAATATAAGGGTGAACGGATGAGAGAAAATGGCATTATCTCTATTTTTAGAGATGCTTTCTAGTACGGAATGGTCAGGAGATGAAGGGGAGCAGTAAAGAAAGAAAAGATAGCTAAACGAGCCTAGCAGAGAGAGAGAGACGGATACACATGTAAAAATTGTCTGGAGATTCAAGAGAAATGTGCCCTAGCTAGAGGGAGACGTCCGCTGATATAAACGCCAGTTCCATGCATATGAACATTGGAGTCCTTCCTAAAAAGGGGAAGGTAATCAGAGGAAGGAATCGAGGGGTCAATGTTAGTTTGACTGAGTGCAAATGTGTCAGATGAGTTTTTTTATGAAGGATTCAACGCTGCAAAAGTTGGTACGGATACCATGGAAGTTCAAGAAAGCGTTGTATCGTGGAATGAAGTGATACACAGAGACATGTAGATAAACTACTTTATTAACAGAGTGGTACAACCAAGATGTATATACTTTATTTACAGTCTCTCGCAGTAGTAGTTGTTACTTCCTGAAGTCCGTGATAATGACAACAACCCTTGCTAAGCGCACATTGTCTTTTATACATCCGAGCGACCGGATGTCACCTGGTACGAGCCAAGACACAACAAAAAGAGATGTTAATAGGTTTACGTGATTTTTGTTTAGCTGGTTTAGTTATAATTCTTACTTTGTGTGATGTCATAATTAGGGATTTTTTTTTATTAAAAGAGGATTTAATTAGAAAAGGCCTGGAGTAGTAGTAACAGTCGGTCGTCAAATGCAACATTTAACAGTTAAGTATTATTTTCCTTTTCGTCCCAATCCTCTCCAAAGCCTAATCATTGCTCATAAGTTAAGTCCATGGTATTCTCAGCATCCCTCTGTAGAACTACATTTTGGTTGCTTCGTCTTTCCTTCATCTTTGGCTAGATTGTCCAGCATTTTCTGCCATATTGAAGAACAGACATAATTAAATAAACCTGTATATTACTCATCCGTGCATGGCACCAAAACTTTTAGAGATGGCTTAACAAAAATTTAAATCTATCAACAAAATAAATTACACAGAGATTTACGATTTTAAGGAAACTTTAGGCCTTAATGGGTTAATTGCATTATTATTAGCAGTATTATCACTGAATATATGCTAAAACACTTCAGGATGAGAAAGTCCCTCTTGCAGCAGGCCTTTTCCATATGTCATTGCCTCACGGAGTTTTTTTTTCTTTCTCACAGACGGTGCCCAACTGACTCTACTATACTGTGAAGTCGACAAAATAAAAAACAAATAACGCGCACGCGCGAAATGAAAAATATTAAATGACATGCAAGACTTTCTACAGAAGGTAGCGAAGGAGAGCGAGAAGAAAGGACTAAATATAAAATATAAGGAAACTGAATGCATGGTCATCAGTAAAAAGAGTAACCCGAAATGCCAATTACAGGTCGGTGATAAAGAAATTTAAATACAGGAAAGTGTTATAAAAGGGGGCGGAATATGCGTCGCTGAGATTGAAAGGCATATTGGCATGACGAAGGACACATTCCATAAGATAAGCAGAATATTGAGAGACAGAAAAAAATTCGTTGGAAACAAAGAAAAGAGTACTGGACTGTTACGTAATATATGTCCCCCTATATAGCAGCTGGACAACCACCTCAAAATTGAAGGAAAAACTCGAAGCAACAGAAATGTAGTTCTACAGAAGGATGCTGAGGATATCGCCGAGCGAAGATGTGAACAACGACGAGGTTTTGGAGAAAATGGAAACAAAAACAAAACTTATAATTAAAATCAGGAAGAGAATACTGAAGTTTCTGTGGCAAGTAATGAGGAAGGGGGGTTTGGAGAATCTGATACTCACAGGGCAGATAGAGGGAAAGAGAGACAGAAAAAAACAGCGTGTGACATACTTGAGGAGCTTAAACAAATGAATGGAAGAGCATTAATAAAAGAAGATACGGCTTTAAAAAACGGGCTCTATGTCCCAATAAAATGATTTTCCTTCTTCAGTGATCGCGTTTTCTGACATTGAGACGTATTTAACGAGCGACTGAATCTGAAAAGAGACAATTGTGTTTGTAGATCAGCGGCCCAGGTTATTTTCTCACTGTTGCCGAATCTTCAATATCATAGGCGAAAATAAAATTCGAAAAGAGGCTTTCACAATGAAAACCATTATAAGCGTTACGGTTCGATGCCTGTTATGCAATATCCCAAATATTCAATTCTTCGCTAACAGAATTTGTTCTAAATTTGACTTTGAATTCACATTTGAGTACGAAATAAAGAAATACATTGTATTATTTTTGTTTCTAATTTCGGGAAGGATAAAATTGCAGTCAAAATGCTATATATAAAAAACAGCAAAGAAAAATTCATTTCTGTGATATTTTAAAGTAAATACTTTTTGTATTTGTCTATCATTGTGGTGGGGTGGATATCGACTCGGAATGAAAGGTATTAATTCGTGTCTCCCCTCCATCTATGGGTCAAATAACAGGACAGATTGGGTTCTATAGCCTTGATTGGCAACCAGTCTACCACAGAAAGTAATGGTAACCTACTGCGGGAAAATCTTCTGCCCAGTAAGACATGTCTCTTTCGAGACATCATCGCCTAAGCGTGTATCATGTATGGCACTTAACTGACTGACTTACTATATTTCTGAGATGAGGTAGTATTTATACTGCTTACATTATTCAGACATCTTTGTTGCCATTATTCAGACATATTTGTTGTCATTTGTACTATGTTTCGGCCGTTATACACTACGGCCTTTTTCAGGTGCTACGAATTTCGAACTGGACCCTATATTACGATCACTGAGGTATATCATCCTTATTTCTTTGTGCGAAGCCTTTTTGGTAATCATGAGTTATCTCGTTCTAACCCGACTCTAAGTTACTTGTTCACCACTGCTGTAGCCTGGTATTGAAATCACAACTCTCTGAGTCAAGTAATTTTTTTTATTCAAATCAAATTAATTATAAATCAGCTAATATCTCTCAAAAATGTTTAAGAAAAGTATATTTTATTTTGGATATTTTTTTATAAAGAGAATTACACTGTAAGGCAAGATTACTCAGAAAAACAGTAGTCAGTTATTTTAGTCAAAAAATAGTCCGCTCAGTCAATTTAATTTTTTTGCTTATTGGAAATCTAACATTTTAATATCATTTTTAAAGCTGAAAACTCTTCCGTAAAGCTTTTATTTTAGTTTTAATTTCAGGCTAATACATTAAAGTGAATCTATTATCTTGAAATTACAACTAAAATAAAAGCTTCAAGAAAGATTTTTCATTTTTTACACTCATTTTAGGTGTTGAGTTTTCTGTGGTGGTAACTTAGTAGTAGAAAGTGATATTGTTAACTAATGTCTAATCGAGGGCACTAAAAGTAAGTGATCTTGTGGTTATCTCTGTGATGAACTAATTGTTATTCACTTATCATATGTCACTAGCGTGTTCAGAATCCAATCCACAAACATTTATAAAAGAAACACAAAAAAAGTTTCTAAGGCAACAAACGAATATTTATATAATATACACAAATTCGTAGTGGAGATAAACATATGAAAAGAAGTTGCAAAATTGTATGATTATGAAAATTAAGGCTGGATGTCTTTCAAAATAAATCTTTCACGTGGTGTGGTTTGATTTAGGAAAAGTTCGAATGATGCAGAAGTTATTTAATCTGTTAATAAATGTCCCTTTGTCCTATAGTGAATATCAATTGAAATGGATATGTGCTAGGGTTAAAATTGAAGTGAGTGGAACAGAGTTGAAAACGAACAAAGTGGACGATTGTTGTTCTTTCTATTATATGGCGATTTACATGGACGTCTGCTTCCTGCCCAAGTGAAATTCTCGCTGGGTTTTCTTCTTTAAATACTGGCAAATGTGGCTCACAAACACTTGTTGAAATTTCGTGAGCAATTGCGTGTTCTAACTTGTTCTCGCGTGCCTACGATTAAAAGAACAATCAACGATGGTTATTCTTAAAATTAGGCGTCTGATTCTTTTGGCGTTTAGTTTGCACAAATCTTTAATACTATTACGTGCGATAAAAAAAATGTCGCTGGAATTTTTTTCTTAACTCACATGTTATGCGAGGGGTAAATTGTCGTAGCTGCTTTTTAATAAACTTTGTCAGGTGGATTCCACAACATAATAGTCTTAAACTGTACGAATTTTTTAGATAAATAAATGCCATATTACTGTTATTATACTAGTATTTCTAGTAAATACTTATCCATTTTTATTGTTTATATACTAATATTTCAAATAAATAACTGTTCATTATTATTTTTATACTAGACTTTCTAGTAAATAATTGTCCATTATTATTGTTTTTACACTAGAAATTCTGGTAAATATTGTCTTTATTATTATTTTCTTTATACTTGTATTTCTTTCAATTTTTTCTCTTAATTTTGCACTCAGTATTAATAGATGTAATAACATTATGTTTTTGAGTTCATTACATAAAACATTATCATTTTTATTATGTTTTGTCAACCATTTCTTTAATTAAAACAGTTACGCTTGACAAAAATAATACTATATAACTAGACAAGAATTATAATAGAACTAGCTTTCATATAGACTGCTATACCCCGAATAAGAATCATAAAGGTATCCTTAAAAAGGTTTTCATTCTGAATAAAATCAGTCCTCACCTGTTGATTACAGAAGCTTCTTATTGCTATATTTGACCTATTAAAGTCGAGCAGGCTTCAAGCAATTTCTAATCAAGTCGCTGTGCCATCTTGTAGTAAAAAGATAATGAGACAAAAATAGAAAACCAATGAGAATCGCCTGCAGACAAGATAATCGAGTGAGACCAACGTAGAAAGACCCGCTGGTCTCGTCTAGGCCTTACCAGCCGCCAACACATATGATCCATGTAAGAACAAATTTGAATATCTTTTTCTATGCAACGTCTTCATTCAGGACCTGTACGATCATGATTCTCCACAATTTTCTGTCCCTTCTACTTCTTACCAATGTTTATCTTTTTGCTATCTCTCCTAATCCCTGTTCTGTAAACCATTAAGTAAGTTAATCGCTACTTCGCTCAGTTCCTTTTATCCCTAACAAATCCTGTGTCTGTTAAATTTTCCAAACCCTCTTTCCTCATTATATGCCCTACAAATCTGCATAGCCTCTTTCAGATTCAAAGTAAAAGTTACGTTTTTGTTGCCATTGTCTCTGGAACTTCGCCGTTACTCCCATGTTCGGTTCATCGTCTTCTCAGAATCCTTCTGCAAAGACACTTATCTGTTGCTTAAAATATATTCTTCATCTATGAGTAGATTGTTAAACATTCACTGTTATATAGGAAAACTATTAGAAAGAAGTCTAATAGACTTTTATTGGTTTCTAAAAAGATTTTCCTATATTTTGGAAGACATCATTCTCTATTCTAACACGCCATGAAATTTCAATGTCGCATTTTCCATCCTTTGTTAAAACTATCCTAAATATTTAAAGCTTTGAGTTTGCTTGATTTTGGTGTCCCCATTATGTAATTTGCATCTTGAGTTGCCCCCTTTGCTGACAACCATATATTGTAACTTTTTACAATTGAAAGACCTTGAAACTCCTTCGATGTCGAAGCAATTTGTCAGAAATGGAAAAAAAATACTTCTCAAAAATAATTAATAATATTGTTTCATCTGTGAAATTTGGGCGAATAAACTAAGATTATCAATTATGTAAGCACTGTATGTTTTTTACACTTCTACTCTGTACAACGCTGAACTTCAGGCGTTAAAACTACGATTTCTATCACAGGTGTTCAGCTCAAGTCAGATTAGCGTACGCTGTTACAAGTTCTTTTCACGCGAACAAAATGTCATTTTATTAACATATATTTTCTTTTTCAGTGAAAACGCTTCAGTCACAATTTCACGGTTCGCTTTGATAATAAAAATCTTCACCGCTGTCATAACTTTTTCTTATGGCGGTAAGAATTTAAAAAATCTTTCCGACGCGTTATAACTTTGAACTTAAATAAAATGACACGTTGACGCCCATTTTAATAGTTTTCTCTTTTTAAAATCGATGATGTTTCATATAGTTACTTTGCATTTCTTTTTTTTTTATTTACTGCTTTCTTACTTGTAAAATATTTTATCAGTTTAGGCAAAATTTCTCAGTGACATCTTTCAGAAAACGACTCATATGTTTGTTTCAACGTTCAACTTAATTGGAGTAGATAGACTAAACTATCACCCGGTACAACACTCCACCCACGTCTATTGAACAGGTGAAGAAGCTCATCCCTTGTTTCCTGTTTAGGATGTGGTTCCCGGCTTTCTCTTTTCCAATCTTTTACTCCTTTCCATTCTTTTCCTCTTTTTTTTCAATTGGAGTAGATAAACTAAACTATCGCCCGGTACACACTCCACCCACGTCTATTGAACGGGTGAAGAGGCTCATCCCTTGTTTCCTGTTTAGGATGTGGTTCCCGGCTTTCTCTTTTCCAATCTTTTACTCTTTTCCATTCTTTTCCTCTTTTTTCTTTTTTTTCAATTGGAGTAGATAAACTAAACTATCGCCCGGTACACACTCCACCCACGTCTATTGAACGGGTGAAGAGGCTCATCCCTTGATTCCTGTTTATGATGTGGTTTCCGGCTTTCTCTTTTCCAATCTTTTCAATCTTACGTAGCCCCCTGCACATCAGTGGCGTTACCGCCTTGCTCAGGGTGATATGATTAAAAAAAAACGTTGAAACAAACATATGATTTTCGAGGACATATATTAAAAAATAATGTACATGTTCCTAAAACATAATTTATAATAAATATTCACAGCTCTATACATCATATATCGAGCACTGTTTTAAATTAATGTTTTGGACGGAAAAAAGTCTTTCTTCGTTCTGTACCCACTCGGATATATATATATATATATATATATATATATATATATATATATATATATATATATATTAAAAAAGGATTAATTCAAAATTACATATAGCCCACATACATAAATACATATATACATATATATACATATATATACAAATATGCACATCCACACACAAACATATACATTAAAAAAAAAAAAAAATTAAAATTAAAATTAAAATTAAAAAAATTCTTTTTTAAATATTAAAAAAATGATAGAAAAATTTAGAATTTTAAAAATAATTTTATTTTAAATCCTATATCTTTTTATTCCCTTTTATTAATAATTATGCCTTACTTCAACGTTTTGGGGAAATTAGATTTTTGAATTTGTCCAGCGTCTGTAATATTTAAAAAAAATTTTTTTTTTCTTTTGTTTCTTTCTTTTTCCCTCCCTTCCTTCTTTTATCTCTCTTACCACCTTTCTTCCGTGTTGCTTAAACTTAGGTCGATTTAACACGGCTGTCTGTTAATTTTTAGTTACATTCTCCCTTTTTTTTTTTGCGAACCCAGACGATGTCAATTTTTTCTTTTCTTATTTATTTGATTTTATTCTATCTTTTTCTTTTTCTTTTTCGTTTTCTTTTTCTTTTTCTTTCCCTTTATTTTTATTTTTATTTTATTTTATTTTATTATTTATTTATTTTTTAATTTCTTTGCAATCTATTTAAAAAGGAAAAGTAGACTAATTTTTCTCCAGTTTCTGAAAGGTTTTTTCTGTTGCTGAGGTGATGTGTCGTCCCCCGTGGGGATCTTCATATCGAAATGGCCATTCAACATCTTTGAATTAATCCTTTTTTAATATATATTTGCTCTGTAATATTTTATTACATGGAGCTCTCTTCCTGTATCATTTTTTAATATTAAAATAAATTTTTAATATTAATTAGGATCGGTTTTTTGGAATTTACCTTCCTGCTTTTTTCCCTTGGATTGAAGTATCTGAATTAAAATATATATATATATATAAAACTTTAATCCAAAAGGAAAAGCAGAAAGGTAAATCCCAAAGACCCGATTCTAATTAATAATAATTACATTAATATTAAAACTGATCAAGGTGGAGGGCTCAATGTAATTAATATTTCAATTACGGAGCCAATTATAAAATAGAATAAATTACGATGTTCAAATCAGTTGTTTGGCCATTTCTACATGAAATCCCTAAGAGAAATTTCACGTATCATCGGCAACCTCTTTATTTCAAAATCAACCAAGATATTTTACTGGCGGAAGTTAAAAAATATACATCACAGAAAAATTAAAGGGGTGGGATTAATAAGAAAGTAGACAGAAATCAATGTCTATTTTTAGATTTTTGGAAAACCTTACTTTTGAACAGAGTTAAGAGTTGTAAGTTAAAATTTAGCCTTGTCTGGCTCTAAGAAATGGAAGGAGGAAGATAAAGGAAAGATAGAAGTGGGAAGGAATGGTTGACAGGAAAGAAAGCTAAGAAAATCAAAGAAAGAAAAGGAAAAGGAAAAAAAGAAAAAACTTATCTCCATAGAAACGTTAACAGACGTGTTGACAAATAAATTATAGCGGTGTTTGGTTTGAATAAATGAAATGAAGTTATTAAAAAAAAAAATTGGGAGGGGGAAACCTTGACATATAGTTTTAATATAAAACTAGATTTACATTAAAAAATAAAATTTATAGAAAATTAATAAAATTTATAAAAATATAGAAAAAAATAAAATACAAAATATAATAAATATATATATATAAGGACCAGGACCATGAAGAGAAATGACAAACAATAAAAACAAACAGTTTAATGATTTCGCTTAAAAACAGAAAATAGAAAGATTTTAAAAAAGACAAAAAATACGCTTAAAAAATAGAAAAAACCCGAAGCAAGCCTTTCGTCCAACAAACATAGTCATGGGTATATGTCGGTAGAAAATTTAAACCCTCACCAAGAGACCCGAATAAATCCAATTGAAGCTTGATATCTTTTTTGTTTGCACAGAGATGGAGGGTTTGACTGTATCCTCAAAGCCTCCAGGACAATGAGGTGGAATGGAGAACAACGTCTGTGCAAAACTGGAAAGCGATCTGATTACCACATTCCTTTATAGTCAACAAGTGTTCACCATTGGTTGAGTAAGTAGTGTGTGTTCTGTTCTTTGATATATATATATATATATATATATATATATATATATATGTCAAAGAACAGAACACGCACACCACTTACTTGCGACCTAGGTTTCGACCACGCTGGTCTCTTTTTTGCTTCAAAGGACCAACATGGTCGATAGAAAGTAAGTGGTGTACTATCCGTTCTTTGACATATTGTCGGCTCTGCATATTCAGTTCATTTTTTTGATTGTGCACTGAGCACTTTTTAAACTACCGTCTTCTGGTTTAATCACCAACAATTTTACTGTTACATATGCCTCTATATATAATATCAATCTCTACGCGTTATTTCTTGCTGAAATTTAAATATTCTTAAAATTATTTTTATTTTTGGGGACATAAAAAAGTTTTTAGTAATAAAATTTTTAATTGTTCACCCATGGATGGATTCCTACATTTGCAATGGGTATTTGCGTGAAAATGTTTAAAGAACGCAGCTGGAACGGTAACTCGGCTCTCCGATTAAAAAATTCACAAAAAAAAAAAAAATCAGAAATTGTTTCAATGTTATGTTCTTTCAGGACTCCTCGTCAATCTTGGCTCTTTACAGATTCCGTTCCATTATTATATGTGAATTACCATGATTTCTTGAGAAATAAATTAATGAGATCTTTCATTGCTTTCTCCAGGGTTTGAAACCAGTGTACAGTTTTCTTCTAAACAAGGTGCCAGATGAGTCTAGGGATCTAAGTCTACCTTGCTACTTAAAGCATAGCTTTGGGGATATTAAACGGATGTATATCTTTCCTAAAAAACTTTAATACGAAAGTGGAGGGTACAGTTTCGCTACTTATTTGAACTCAGTTTACCAATCTCACTTTCTCAGTCGATATCCATTTAGAGGGTCATAGCAAAAACTATCGAAATCTTGCATGCAATAATTTCAACTCTTCTTATTAATAACTGCGTTGTTATTTCCAGATAAACTGACGTCTGACTATTTTGACTGTTGGTTAAAAAGTCATCAATAGTAGATATGACGCCATCATTAGTGCGATATTGGTTTCCAGCCAAGTGTTTTTTCATGTTGGATAACAGCTTATAGTCAAATCCGGAGAATAGGGAAGATGATCAACCAGTACAAAGCCACAACTACGCACACCAGTCGTTGACAGCAAAGACTTGCGTGCTAGGGCATTAATGATTTGGCTCTTTTTATTGACTAGTAAAGTAACTGAAGAGAGTGAGAAGAAAGAACTACAAATAAAGTGCAAGAAAAGCTATTGCATGTTCATCAGCAAAAAGAGCAGCCCAAAATACCAAATACAGGTAGGGGATACTAAAATCAATCCGGTACAAAGATTTAAATACCTGAGAAGTGTTCTAACAGAAGACGGAAAGTGCGACACAGAGATCCGAGGCAAATTGGCATTGCGAAGGACGCGTTCCAGAAGTTGAGTAGTGTATTAAGAAACAGAAATATTTCTCTAGAAATAAAGAAGAGAGTACTGGATTACTATGTGATGTCAGTTCTTCAATATGGCAGTGAATGCATGACAATGTCATCAAAGATTAAGGAAAAACTTGAAGCAATTGAAATGTGGTTCTACAGAAGGATGCTGCGGATATCATGGATTGAGTATATGAGCAATGATAAGGTTTTGGGAAGGATGTAAATGAAAAGGAAATTAATACTTGGAATCATGAAGAGACAGCTGAAATTAACGCATGTAGGATTTCACAGGTATAACAAAACTCTTTCATTATCAGTCTATTAACTTTTTAACTCATTCTCGTACATTTCTTGGTTCCACATGACCTGATATTTGCAGCTGAGGACCACCATACAACGTACCCGAGGATAGATCATCCTCATTTCCAACTTATCTAGTTAGTAACAAATATATTACTGCTGTTTTGTGGAACAGACTCCCAATAGAAGGTTTTCTCAATCATTATAATTCTTTCAAATCTAGAGTTAACCGTTATCATTCCTGAACAACCTCTTAAACTACATTTCTTGCCTTCTCTTACGCTCATACAACACCACAAAATAACAATCTACCTTTGGGCCTTGTATTGGGTAAAGATTAGTATATAAAGTAGTAGACCCATTTAGCTTGCATCATTAAGGATCACTGCCACTACAATATCTGTGATGAATGGTAATTTCTTCCATTAGTTAGTGTTGATAATAACGTGCCACTTTAGATCAAAGGATGTCAAATCTCCCTAAAAGTGAAATATACCATCTTTCATACACACTGCTATCATTCGCCCTTTGAAGTCATATAATTCCAGGAGAAGCGTAACTGGTATTCATACTGTTATGCAATGGACTCTTTATTATATTAATTCCGTGCATCACTTCCAGAAAGCAGTAAACGCCCAGTTGACAGCCTTAGCACTGTCAGCTCTCTGCCTTCGGGCGGAGAGTATTAACCCAGTCGAGGCACCATCGAAGGGTAGAGTCTCGTCTGAGGAAATTTTAACAGAAATTTTTTGCCCGGGCTATATGGTCCGGATTACCCACATTAAAAAAGGCCTTGAGCCACATTTTGTTTTAAGTGGGAAGGGAATTAAATACCGCAGTTAACAGCAGTTAACGACAGTGACTATTTAAGCAATAAGCAGAGTAATAATACCTTCGGACCTTACTTATTTTGATACTACTTATTATTAACACTTCCGTTAAATATCTTGTTTCTTATACTAATACACGGTTTTAAACCCACCTCCTTGTTCCGTGTCTTACTTCCGGTATAACCGGAACTACAACTTTACGGCGAAGTTTCGCCACAACTCCACAACAAAATGGCGACAAAGATCCACAACAGTATATTTCCATGTAAATGTGTATTCTTCGTATTTTTACTATTAATATATATGTATTACTTTGTACATATGTCCTTGTTATACTAATACACTATTTTGAACCTACCTTCTGTGTTCCGTGTCTTACTAATGACACAAACCGGTCACTACAACTTTGCGGCGAAGTTTCGCCACAACTCCACAACAAATTGGCGACGAAGATCCATACCACATACTGACTTACTAAATATCTGAGCAGAATTAATATAGCTAAGGTCATATCTATGATATCAAGTTACGGTGGCTCAAAACTAACTTTATCTTTACGTTCGGCTGTTCCATAACATTTGGCACGTCTGAATATATATAGGTTCACCAACGTTTTCTACCATCGTTTTCTTCATTTCGTTCCTATTAAAACGGGTTATGTAACAATAATTCAATATTCATGTAATAATAATTCAATATTTCACATCAGATTTGTAAAATATCAGTCAGTTAAGTGCCATACGGGATACACGCTTGGGCGATCATGTCTCGAAAGAAACATAACAGACTGAGCAGAATATTTTCCCGTCGTGGGTTGACATTACTTTCTGCAGTAGACTGGTTGCCAACCAAGGCTATAGAAACTAATTTGTTTAGCTATTTAACCCATAGCTAGAGGGTGTAGAAACGAATTCATAATTTTCCAATGTTATTTGCGCATAAGTGGATGCAACGAATTCAACTGGAATTCGAACTCGGCTCTACAATTTCTCCTTCCGAGACGATATTCACTGCACCACATTCATTGTTAATTCTATACACCTGAAATTCTTAAAAAATTAAGAATTTTAAAAATTTAAACATTAAATATAAATTCATAATTTAGCTTTATAAAATGACAATACTTTTCTTCAAAAATCTGGAACTCTTATTTTCCTTATTTAAAAAAAATATGGTATTATAAAACAGTACCCCTGTACCCAGGCGTGTAGCACATTGTTACGTTTATCTGATAACTTTTATGTAAAGTCCAGTTGGTATGGATATGAATACCGTAAATGATTGATCACTTGAACATTTGTTGGACAAGCTCTTTGAGATTCGCCTGTTGGCGTTTCATTTCGAAATCAGTCAAACCTACAAAATGACTCCTGGGAGAATAAGAAAAAAAAATCTGTGACTAAATGCATCTAGCGACACCAAATACCAATAAGTAACTTAAAACAAGGAAAAAGTAATGTTTATGCAAGTCAGTGTTTTCACAACATTGGCTCGCATTAGCCAACATAAGGTTTTCAGCTTACATTATCTGTTTTTCTTAGAAATATTTACAATAACGTATTTGGAAGTGCGCTATTTTATTATACAATTCAAGGAGTAGTCATCGTATTTATTTTTGATCATATCACCCAGAGCAAGGCGGTAACGCCACTAATGAGCAGGGGGCTACGTAAGAGTGAAAAGACTGGAAAAGAGAAAGCCGGAAACCACATCCTAAACAGGAAACAGGGGATGAGCCTCTTAACCTGTTCAATAGATATGGGTGGAGTGTAAACCGGGCGATAGTTTAGTCTATCTACTCCAATTTGAAAAAGAAAGTGAAAAGATTAGAAAAGAGAAAGCCGGAAACCTCATCCTAAACAGGAAACAAGGGATGAGCCTCTTAACCTTGTCCAGTGACATGGTGAGGTAAACCGGCGATAGTTTAGTTCATTTGCAATTTGAATTGAAAAACATGGAAAGATTAGAAAAGAGAAAGCCGGAACTGCATCCCAAGGCCAGGAAACAGGGGATGAGCTCAACCTGTTCAATAGACATGGGTGGAGTGTAAACCGGGCGATAGTTTAGTCTATCTACTCCAATTTGAAAAGAAAGTGAAAAGATTAGAAAAGAGAAAGCTGGAAACCACATCCTAAACAGGAAACAGGGGATGAGCCTCTTAACCTGTTCATTAGACATAAGATGGTAAACCGGGCGATAGTTTAGTCTATCTACCTAATTTGAAAAAGAAAGTGAAAAGATTAGGAAAAGAGAAAGCTGGAAACCATACATCCTAAACAGGAAACAGGGGATGAGCCTCTTAACCTGTTCAACAGATGAGGAAAGGAGGGAAACTCAAGGATAGTTTAGTCTATCTACTCCAATTTGAAAAGAAAGTGAAAAGATTAGAAAAGAGAAAGCCGGAAACCGCATCCCAAACAGGAAACAGATGAGCCCTCAACCTGTCTAATGACATGGGTATGTAAATCAAGACAGTTGGTCTATCTACTCCACCGGAAAAGAAAGTGAAAAGATTAGAAAAGAGAAAGCCGGAAAACCGCATCCTAAACAGGAAACAGGGATGAGCCTCTTAACCTGTTCAATAGACATGGGTGGAGTGTAAACCGGGCGATAGTTTAGTCTATCTACTCCAATTTGAAAAAGAAAGTGAAAAGATTAGAAAAGAGAAAGCCGGAAACCACATCCTAAACAGGAAACAGGGGATGAGCCTTGACCTGTTCAATAGACATGGGTGGAGTGTAAACCAAGGATAGTTTAGTCTATCTACTCCAATTTGAAAAAGAAAGTGAAAAGATTAGAAAAGAGAAAGCCGGAAACACATCCTAAACAGGAAACAGGGGATGAGCCTCTTAACCTGTTCAATAGACATGGGTGGAGTGTGTAAACCAAGGACAGTTTAGTCTATCTACTCCACCTAAAAGAAAGTGAAAAAGATTAGAAAAGAGAAAGCTGGAACCACATCCTAAACAGGAAACAGGGGATGAGCCTCTTAACCTGTTCAATAGACATGGTGGAGGTAAACCGGCGATAGTTTGGGCTCATCTACTCCATTTGGAAAGAAAGTGAAAAGACGGAAAAAGAGAAAGCTTGAACTGCAGGATCTGTACAGGAAACAGGGACAGAGCCTCTCTAACCTGTTCAACAGACATGGGTGGAGTGTGTCCTCAACATAGTTTAGTCATCTACCCAATTTGAAAAGAAAGCAGCAAAGATTAAAAGAGAAATGGAAACCATGATCCCACAGGAAACAGGGGATGAGCCTCTAACTGTTCAATAGACATGGGTGGAGTGTAAATCAAGTGATAGTTTAGTCTATCTACTCCCATCTGAAAAAGAAAGTGAAAAGATTAAAAAGAGAAAGCCGGAAACCACATCCTAAACAGGAAACAGGGATGAGCCTAACCTGTTCAATAGACATGGGTGGAGTGTAAACCGAAGTGACAGTTTAGTCTATCTACTCCAATTAAGAAAAAAAAAAAAAGAAAAGAGTGAAAAGATTGGAAAAGAGAAAGCCGGAATAAACATATAATGAACTCTCCCATATTATAAACATATAATGAACTCTCCCATTGTCTTTGACGTGTCAGCAGCTTAGTTATCAGAACGGAACAGTGGAAGAGAAACAACTACTTGTTTTTGGAATAAGACAAAGCAGAGAACCGGTTCACATAGTGGAGGACAATATTGCCAACAACCACGGTTTTGAATTTATAGTTGCTTTCCTGTAGACTGGTTTATAGGCAAGACTAAACAGCCCATTCGGTCATATTATTTAAATCTATATCTGGGGTAGAAATGATCGATATATATTTTCCTCAAGTTTATTTTCGCGCAAGAGAAGATAATGAACTCGACTAGAATTTGAACTCACTCTCTCTCTCTCTCTCTCTTTCTCTCTCTCTCTCTCTCTCTACGAATTCTCATTCTTAGCTGCTTCAGTTAAGTGACATACGTGATACATGCTGTAGGAAAAAAATAAATCAGGATGAGGGGCTCAAAAAGTGCGGTGCGACGCTCACTGACAGGTCAGCTGTTTTTTCTTCGGTCGCCCCAGGGAAATGGATTGCGTAGCTCCCTTTCTCGTCCGTTACATTGGGCAGTTGTGAAGCAGACACCGACTAAGTCGAGCCTACTTCCTCTTTGTCAGACTGATTGTCAATCCGTACGTCCAACTCTAATACACGCAATCCACCGATTGACGTTCTTACGCCGGTGCTGCTGGCGCAGCGTTTTTATGTTATTTCAAGACGGCTAACATTTGCATGTGTGCAAATATCGTCTCGTTTTGGACAAGAGAGGCGCGCATAAATTGTGTCTTTTCTTTTTTCTCATCACTTTGCAGACAAGACACATCGCGCTCGTTTCGAATTCCGGTGTAAGTCATGTCTTTCCTTACACATGCTTGGGCGAACACGTCTCGAAAGAAACATAACACACCCCACACAAACTTTAAGAAAATTGGTGACCAACTGACAATCTGCCTGACAGAGGTTATAAGAAGCACGAATAACAGACCGAAGTACATGACGTATAAAAACGGTCTAGTATATAAAACAATTTCTGACTTTTGTCTACATTGAATGGTCTTGTTATAAAACAATTTTTATTATTTTCAGTTGAAGAAGGTTAAAAACTAACCCACTTGTTTAATTTGTACGAACTCGGGCCTTCAAAATATCATTTAGCAAAATGATTAATTTTTGTACCTTTTCCTCATTTTAGTAACGTCTTTTCTTATATACAACAAAATAGGCTGGAGTAGTTTCTTAATAAATTAATAACATAATTCTTTAAAATACTTTTAAAATTTTACTTTAATTTCTATTTTTTATATTTATCTGTTTGGTCGTCAGAAATAAAAACAATGATTGCTAAAATCAATTTTAAATGTTTTCTTTCGCTCTTGAATTTCATTATTTATCGGAAGTTTTTTGTGTATTTTTTAGTCATTATAATTTCCACGTTATAGTTATGTGTTTTTTTCTTTTTTAAATGCTTTAATCTAGTATTTTTTTTTCAATAATTTCACCCGAAGCAAAGCAGTGCAACCACTGGTACGCAGGGGTCTACAAAAGAGGAAAGTGAATGGTCACATAGGAGAGGAGCGAAGAGAAAGAGGAACAGAAGAGGAACCGATTACAGTGGGTGCCAGAGCAAGGGCGAGAGAAGGATGGGAATACTGACCTGAGGAGAGTTGCGTGAGAGTAGAGTGAAAAATGAAGAAGAACAAAATTCAGGTGGTGTTTGGGAAAGGGTAAGAGAAGGATGGGAGTCAAGGTAATAAGATATGGCAATTGACGTTATATTAAACTCTTTGAGATAGTAGTTATCGGTGAACCAGGTATACGGAAGGGAGTTCCAAGGGCAAGAAGTACGAGAAAAGAAGCTGATAACGAATTGACAGCTGCATTTGGTCGTTTTGACTGTTGCCAGTCTGGTTGCTCATGTAGATTCTTGTAGAGGGAGCATCAGGGAACTAACCTTTTTAGAGCAGAAGCCATGAAAATATTTGTAGAAGAGACAGAGGGAAGCCACATTCCGTCGGTGAGAAAGTGGCTGGACTCGAGCTGCCAGGTCGGGATCGATTGCATTGTAGATTCTCTTCTGGAGCCTGTCAAGATCCCCGAGATGAATAGCAGGGGCGCGTGATCAGATATGAAAACATTATTCAATACATGGGCGGAGAGCTGATTTGTATATGATCTTCCAATGTCAGTCAGAAGGCCAGGGAATACACTACTGAAATGTGAAAAATAAAAATCCAAGGAAGAAGTTACGACTACACAGCCTACAATGATTAATGCAGTAAACTTAACAACATTCAAAAATGCGTTAAATCCATTTAAGTGGTACAATAAATAAAACTAAGTCTTGCATTATTTCTTTTGATGGAAAGATTACGTTAAGATAAGTCTGTCAACGTGGTAATCAGAGCACAACAAAAACTGCCTGAATTGGTATAAGATTTTAAATATGTATGGGAGTAAATTTGTAATGATTCTATTTCTTTTTTATCTGATTTTCTCATCAAATTAACTTCATTTTTAGATTTATTATTCTATGGCAAACACTTTTTATTTGATTTTAAAAAGACAATTTTTTAGAGAAAAAAAACTTATTTCACATTTTAGACTCATGTAAGATTTCCAACTAAATATTCTAGAGAAAATTAGAAAGTGAAGTTTACTGATTTTTGAAAATTAATTGCCGTAATGATTTTAGACAAATGGGGTTTAAAATTAATGGCAACATCTATTTTAAACAAATTATGTTAAACATTAATGGCAATAATGATTTTAGAGAAATTATATTGAAAATTAATGGCAGTAATGGTTTTATACAAATCATATTGAAAATTAGTGGCAGAAATGATTTTAGACAAATAATGTTGAAAATTAAGTGCAACAATGATTTTAGTTAAATGATATGGAAATTAATATCAATAATGATTTTACACAAACGATATTGAAAATCAATGGCAGTGAGGATTTTACATAAATGATGTTGAAAATTAATGGCAGCAATGCTTTTAGACAGATGATGTTGAAAATTAATTGCAGTAATGTTTTTAGACAAATGATAATGAAAATTAATGGCAGTTATGACTTTAGAAAATTAATGGCAGTAATAATTTTACACAGATGATATTGAAAATTAATTGCAGTGAGGATTTTAGATAACTGATAATGAAAATTAATAGCAGCAATGTTTTTAGACAAATGATGTTGAAAATTAATGGCAGTAATGATTCTAGATAAACGATACAGCTTAACTGAATGCCATTTCTATAAACTGGAGATAATAATGCAAATTAATTCTTTTCAGTTCTTAGTTTCATTATATAGAACTATGGATACGCTGTGATCACTAGCGAGAAAATATACTTTTTTAATATACAAACTAATCGAATCAGTGGATTTCGTTGTAATTTTAAGACAATACGAAAGCTATTCATCTTCTTTTACGTGGTATGTTTTGCTATGCATCTGCTCAGGACCATCAAATATGTCACGCACTTCTTTCCCCTGTTCCTCTATCCGACATGTGGTTATCAGATTCTCCAAGCTCTCCTTCCTCATTATGTGCCCCAGAAACTTCAATGGGATCTTCCTGATGTTAAGTATGTTTCCATTTTTTCTAAAACCTCGTCGTTGCTGACATATTCGAGCCATTGTATCCTTAGTATCCTTCTGTAGAACCACATTTCTCTTGCTTCGAGTCTCTTCATCTTTGAGATTGTTCTTCATTCGCCGCCTTACAGGAGGACAGATATCTTCTAACAGTTCAATTCTCTTTTCTTTGTTTCCAGCGAAATTTTTCTATCTTTTAATACTCTGCTTAGCTTCTGGAATGCGTCTTTAGCCATTACAATACGTCTTCGGATCTCATCTTTGTCCTCTAAACAAATTCCAAGTATTTAAATTTCTGTACTTGTTCTCTGTTAGTATCCTCGATTTGTAATTTGCAATTTAGGCTACTTGTTTTGCTGATGACTATGCATTCTGTTTTCATATAGATTGTGTTTAGTTCTTTCTTCTCACTTTCTACATTCTGTAGGAGGTTTTTAGTTTCCTTTCCGTGACTGCTGTCAGCACTATTCTATCTGCATATTTTAAGAGTGTGGCCCCAATGAAGTTTGAGTTTTGTTTAACGGCATATCAACCTCTGTGGGTTATTTAATGCCAAAAATGTGGGGTTTAATGCCAAAAAAGTGGTGTTTTAAGGGATTTGCTTTAATATTCGGTTATAGTGAAAAGGTTGATTTAGTCAGATTTTAATTGATTTTTGTTTTGTTTTTATTCTTTTTATTTTAGAAAACTGCAAATGTCTTCTAGTTTTGTATTCAAAAATGTTTTGCTGAGAATAATGTCTTTCTTTAAAAATGTATTGTTGGTAATATTTTTCCTTCAAAAATGTATATTTTTATATAAAAGTCTATTTTTATCTATATATTTTTATAAAAGTGTATTTTTATACTTTCATAATGTTTTCCCTCCAGTTTGTGTTCAAACTATTCAGCCATAGCTGGGACCCTAACAGGTGCTACCACTCCGGATCAGGGTGGACTTGAGAGCAACAGCAATTAAGAGGTGTTTCCATGCTCCTCACAACCTCCCAATAAGAGGCCTTGCTGCCGGATGCAGTTTAACGTCATGCCCAGGACCTGACCGCCAATTAAGTACCATGGCAGGATTTCTAGTTCCTTCAGAATTAATAAAATAGGTTCAAATTTTTTTAAATCAGTTAAGTGTCACACGCGATATACGCTTGGGAGAGCACAACTGACGAGGCAGAATATTTTTCCCGTAATAGTTTTCTTTCTTTCATCTTGTCATGCTTTTCAACCCATAGGTGGTGAGAGAAGAGATAGATTCATATCTTTCCACAGGATATTTGCGCGTAAATGAACATAACAAACGCGACTGGAATTCGAACTCGGCTCTCCGAGTTTTCGTTCTGAACCGTTATCCATTATTAAAAAAAATTAAATAAATTAATATATAAAATTAATATAAAAAGTAGAGGTGGCATTTCAACGCATGATGCTATTTTTTGCATGTACTAGTACCAGAGATCGTCTCTGCTTGGTTGATTTATTTATTTTTACGGTTTATCATCCCTTTGCAAGTTATTCAAAGGCAGAAAATATTTTTCGATTGTAAGAATTTTTTTTTACACAATAATCATTTATTGACACAAAACTCACTGATTAACTATAGCTATAGAGATAAGATAGACCTTCGCCAATGGTATTTGCGCGTAAATGAATAGTAAAAAAATGGAATTGAAACTCGGCTCACCATTTTGCAATTTCCAGTTGTTATTAATTGAACCACCCGCAAATCCAAACTTACAGCACCTTGTAACCTTAAGTAGTCATCAATCTAGGTTACTGGCCAGGCTCAACAATGCAGTGATCGTATGGGAACCAATGTATCAACGTTATGTGGCCGTAAGATCTTTTCTTACATAACACTTTTCTCTCACTGTTACAAAATGTTGGAGGAGTTACGTCAATCATCATTTTTATTATTATTATATTATAAAATTATATATAATATTATTATTAGCTTTTTGACACAATTATTATATGGGTCATAAAGTAAATGAATTTTTTTTTACGGAAGTTATTGAAAAGGTTTTCGCATAAATTCAATATAATTTTAAGTCAGTTGCTAATAAGATTGATTCACTGTGTTGTGCGAAACGATTTTTCTCTCAGAATCTATCTTACATATCTATAAGTCTACCATTCGTCCATACTTAGACTATTGTTGTCATATATGGTCCGGTGCCTTTGTTAGTTATCTTGAGCTTAGAAGAAGCAGCAATATTATTGGTCTTGGTCTGGTGGCTCGGCTTCAGTCACTTTCCCAACACCGTAAGGTTACCTCTCTATTTTCTATATATATACGTTCATGGTAATTGTCCACATTAGAGTTTCACTATGGTACATAGATTTTTTGAATTTATGCGTCGTCGAGATCCCATAAATTTACAGTTGAGCCCGACTAGATATAACCGTAAAATCTATGCTGTCTCTTTTCTTGCACTTCTCACTTGTGGAACTCCCTTTCGGTCCCATGCCTTCCAGTCAACTTTAATCTGCAAAAATTTAACTGCAGCGTCAATCATTATCTACTGTCCTTCTGATTACTCTTTTGTTCTTTCTCCTTAGTAATATTTCTTTTTTCTTACTCTTACGCACTCTGTAACCCCTTGTGTCTTAGCGTTTTTACTACCATGAATGGAGTTGAATAATTAAAAAAAATCATAGCCATTCACTGAAAATAAAACTCTATGGACAGTCATAGTTGGTTATGTCCTAAAGAGACATGGCATTAAAAATGTTTCTCTATACAGGGTGTCCCTAAAGTTCGTATGCACTTTAAAAATTTTATAACTTTATTTGTATTTGCGATAGAAATAATTTATAAAAAGGATTAAAAAGAAGTAAATCTATATTTTTAAGGTTTTATTGAAATTTTATTTAAGTTTCCACATGTCCTCCATCATTAGCAATACAAAGGGCAATGCGATTTTGCAGTTCACGGAATGTTTTTGTATTTTTACACTTGAGAGCAGTCAAGTTCATTACATTTATTCTCGTATTCTCGTATTCTCGTATTAATACACAGCTCTTGCTAATCGCTGAAATGTTGTTGGCATTGCTTTGGCGGAGGTTTGCTGTCTTTGACTGCCATTGTTGGACTTTGGTTTTGGTAGCAAGATTTCACTACTTGTGTTTGTTTCTCAGTCGTGTATTTTTACACGATTAATTTTCAAAGCTTTCTTTACAAAAAACATGAAAGAAAAAGAAAATGAAACAAAAGGTTATTAAACTTCGTAACTTTTAGGGCACCGTTTATATATATTTAAAAAACAAAAGAAACAAAAAGACATGCATTTCTTCTTTTTTTTTTTTTTTACTCTGGCCTAAAGACGAATAACACATTAAGGTGAAACACGCCGTCGCTAAAGAACTTTTCCAATTTGTGTTGATTCTTCACTTTTGTTCGGAATATACATCCTACGAGCCGACATATATATGTTTCTGTGTGTTTATTGACATAACATTATTATAAATTTTCACATAACGCGCATAAACTATATTTTTTACACATTTCTTTTTCCATGTGTGCATATTTTCTAATCTGTGCATCTACGTCAGTATTTTCGTATACATAACTGTATAGATGATGCCCTTATAGACACACATATATTAATATTCAGAAACATAATCACTTTCACATAAAAACATACAAACAAACAAATAATAACATATACACAAGGTGTATGTGTGCGTGTGTGTTTGTGCGGATGTGTGTGCGTGTGTATTAAGCATGTACGTATATGAGAGCGGCTAAAAAGCAAAATGTTTTAAACATTAAAATGCTTCCATTTTTTGAAAGAACATTCCGACATGACATTCGTCTGCGCAAGTGTTACATTTGCAAATCACGTGATACAAGCAGTTCAAAAACACACCACCTAAGATGATCTGAATGACATCTGTGAAGTATATGTGCCATTTTACGGCACACGCGGATACACACACACACACACACACACACACACACACACACACACACGCTTATATATATATATATACAAAATCACTCACAATTCTGTCGTTTACATCGAGGTGCTTGACAAAATGTTCAATCCCTGGATCGAAGGTTTGGTTTTACGCTTGCTAAAAAAAGTAAACTCCGAATTATGTACATTAACAATTTCATATTTCTCATTCTCTCTCTTTCTTTCCATCTCTCTTTCTCTATCGCTTGTTCCTTCTTACTCTATGTATATTTCTGTCACTCTCTTTCTCTCCTGTGCTATATATATATATATATATATATATATATATATATATGTATATATATGTGTGTGTGTGTGTGACAGGGTGGACCTGGGAACAACAGCAATTAAGGTGACGCCATGTTTCCCACAACCTCTCAATCAGAGGCCTTGCTGCCGGATGCAGTTTACCGTCATGCCTAGGACCGCACTAAGCACACAACATCCATGGTCTAAAGTCGGTGTTCTCGTCCGTGACCACTTTTTTATTTTATATTTACATAGCACTTTTACCCATAAATGTTGCATAAGGTAAATCTGTATCTTATGACACACACACACACACACACACACACACACACACACACACACACACACACACACACACACACACAATGCTTTTTTTAACTGTTGTATCTCTTCAGAGGTATGACATTTTTAAAAACATTGATTTTAATTTTGTTATATTTCTTCGGTTATGGAAGACGGGTAATTTTTCTGATTCTTTGGTCATCAGGGAAGTGTTTTAACGGACCACGGAAAATGAGCCACTGGAATATCCGAAGGGTCACTGAAATAGCAAAAAACGCTTTTCAAAAGTATTAAGAAAGATGCACCTCCTCGGCCTCACATTTATCATCTGCCCGTGCATTGAGAATACTGCTGTCATATCTGGTTGCGCGCCCCTGTAATTCATCTTAGGTTTCTGGACAAAGTCCAAATCAGAATCTGCAATGTAGTAGATCCCGACCTGGCAGCTCGATTCCAGTCACTTTCTCACCGATGCGATTTGGCTTCTCTCTTTCTCTTCTACAAATAATTTCACCGATTCTGCTCTGATGAAATTAACTCTTTAGTATCCCCCTGAACGAATTTACTCGAGCTACTAGACTAGCAACAAGTTCCACCTTTTTACAGTGAAAACAATCAAGTGTAACGTAACTTCTACTCTAGTAGCTTCTTTTCTCGCACTTCCTACCCGTGGGATTCCCGTCCGTATACTTGCTTCCCTTATAGCTACAATCTACATGAGTATAAAAGTCACGTCAATTGTCATCTCATCTCCTTGACTCCCTTCCGTTCCCCAACACCCCGTACCTTGTTCTTCTCCCTTTACACTTTACTCTCACGCAGCTCTCCTCACACCAGCGTTCCCGCCCTTCTCTCACCTGTTCTCCCTTCTCTTCGCTCTCCTATTATGTAACCTTCTAGTCACCAGTGGCAGTACTGCCTTGATTAGGGTGAGACGATAATAAAAAAAAAGTTCAATTTCAGAAATAAACAAAAAGTGTGCTGTGCCGCACGCTAATATTCATCCTCCTATATGGCATTGAATGCTGGACAATTTCCTCAGTTATAAAAACAAGACCCGAGGAAACACAAATGTCATTCAACATAAGAAAACTGTATATATATTGGATGTTGTTTGTGAGAAATTTAGTCAGTTAAGTGCCTAACGTGATACACGCTTAGGCGATCATGTCTATTTCGAGACTGTGCAAAGGATTTCTCCTCAGTAGGTTGCCATTATTTTCTACGGTAGACTGGTTGCCAACTAAAACTATAGAACCCAATCTGTTCTGTAATTTAACCCGTAGCTGAGGGGGGCGGGAGAAACGCCGGATTAATATATTTCCCAAACATATTTGCTCGTAAGTGAATGCAACTAATTCAACTGGAATTCGAACCCGTCTCTCCGATTTCTCGTTTCGAGCCTATATCCACTGCATCCACATTCGGAAATAATTAGTAGGCTTTAAAGGAAATTGAAACAAAAAGACAATTGAAATTAAAATTAGAAAATAGGGAATTTAAATTTCTGTGACACATTACAAGGAAAGAGAGCTTCTAGAGTTTAACACACACACACACACACACACACACACACAGGTCATACTGGAAGCAAAATGGAAATAATATAACTTTGATCTGCAAAGAATATGAAGTTGTGGAGAACCATAACCGCACATATCCTTAATTACACAGCGCAGAAAGAAACTTACTGTTTTCAAAATAACGAAGAAATATCTGTTATAATCTAATTTCTCACTCTTCTAATTCTTCCTACTTTTTTTTTTTTTGCATCCCCTATATTTTTCCCGCGCGGTTTGATTTCTCATATGTAAGCAGTTCCTCCTCTGTAGGTCTACGATGTTTAAAAAATGGTGGTGGAGACCGCAAAATACATTCTGTGAGGGGTCGAGTTCACTGTAAATAAAGCGACTAATATTTCACGGGCGTCTAGATTTACAAACAAGAGAGGTCGGCCTCTTGAGTAACGAATTCTCTGGCATATACGACTTTTTCAAATATATTCTCTCTAAATACCTTCCTTAGAGACCATCATTTTTGTGTCGGGTTGATTCCTTTCATTTTTTCTTAAGTTTGTTTCGATATCATTTTTGTCGACTACAGATATGAAAAAGAAACATACATATTAAATCCATTGATTTACAATTTCTTGAACTGAAAATGTTTTATGAAAGAAATGCTGAAAATTAAAAAAAGTTGTTCTATCTCTTACAACTACAAATTGTAGAATAAAAAAATAAGAGGAAAAAATTAATAGTAATTTGCAATGCTTCATCAAAAACTTCGGACAACTTAAAACTATTACATATATTGCTACAATTCCTTAATGCGAAATCACTTCTTTGATTGATTCAATTTCTACAGTTTATCAACCCCTTACAGGTCATTTAAAACCAGAAAGTATTTTTAGATGATAAGATATTTGGTGCGGGGAGATAATAATGTTTTAGGGATACAAGCCTTAATAATGAACCCATAGTTGGGGAAAGAGGAGTTGGATTTATACCATTTCTAAGGGTATTTTCGCGTAAGTGAGCATAACAAATTCAACTGAAATTGAATTTCGGCCTGCTGATCAACGATTCCGATTTATCCATCGCACCACCCACACAATCAATTATAGCACCTGGCATTCCCAAGCGGTTACCCATCTAAATACTGACCAGATGGGTAACTTCCATGGTCATACGAGAAGCGGTGTTTTAATGTGATATTAACTCACGGCTATATCGTAGTGTGGTTTCCGTTGCCTTTTCCATGGCTTGGTCATCGATTTATTCCTTTTCTTAAAGTGGTTGCCATACAAAGCTAGAGACGCAACCTCTCGATAGCTGAATTAAAAAGAAGAAACTGGTTACTTTTCTCCCAGTTGATTTGGATGCAACAGACTAGCCTGGAATTTGAACTCGTATCCCAAATTCCGCTTTCTGCGAAGATATCAGTTACATTAACACCTTTTCTCCTTAGCTCATCTATGGAGATATTATTTTATCTAGCTTTGGATGGCAACCTATCTAAGAGAAGGAATAAACTGATTACCACACCCTAGAGAAGATATCGAGAAACCGCATTAAGATCTTCCTCAATAATACATACTAACTCACACATAATAAACAATAGAGTTATGACCGCCTGAACGGATATGTTATTAGAAAGTGTAGTAATAGATACTGACATGGCTAAGAATGCATTCTAGAAGCTGAGTAGAGTATTGAGAGATAGGACATTTTCGCTAGAAACAAGGAGAGAACTGAATTATTATGGGATGTCAGTGAATGCTAAGCAATCTCACCAAAGATGAAGGAGAGCCCTTAAACAAATATAGTTCTACAGAAGGATGCTGAGAATACCATCGACTTAGCATGTGAGCAACGATGAGGTTTCGGAAAGGATGGAAACGAAAAGGAAACTAATACTTAACATCAGGAAAAGACAGCTGAAGTTCCTAGGGCATGTAATGAAGAAGGATGGCTTGGAGAATCATACACACAAGTCAGAAGGAAAAAGAAAAAGGGGAGATCAACGCATAACATACTTGATGGGCTTGAGCAGAGTGGGGTTTGGGTGGAGTAACAGGAGAAAGCGTGCTAAGAGCCACTAGGGATTGGGAGATGTGGTGGGCGTTGATCGCCTATGTCCCGAAGGATCACGGCACATAGAAGAAGAAGAAGAAGAAGTGATGACTATAATAGTCTTTAAGTCGACTAAATTGCTTAGATGAAGCAATTAGTCAATTATTATTCATTTTTTACTTGTATTTTTTATCTCATTTCAGTTGATTTTAAACTTTGTTGTAGTATGAAATATATTCTATTAATAGAATAATCTTAAGTTGTCAAAATTGCTTAGATGAAGAACTTTCAGTTAGCATTCATTTTTCATCGTGGCTTTAAAATCTCGACACAAGTACAATTAAAACAATTAAAACACCACCACAAGGGTGTAAGCAGTTCTCGGTGCCATTGTACTTGCTGATAACTGTGCTAAGCTGAGATTGGATAGATATCATTATCTGGACCAAGGTCAATGTAGTTGAGCACCTCTTAACTGTGGAACTCTCACTCTGTACTAGATTTTACTTAGGCAATAAATCAAGACTGATATCTTTATATTCATTGCACAACGCTGATGCTTGATTAATTTAGTAAGGCACAAGGCCATACTCTTTTCGTACTCTTTATGAATATAAATTCGGTATTCACGAATTAGCCCTGAAGATGAGCTTACTAACTCTTGTGCTACGCTCAGGTCAAACTGACAGGAGTTTTATATGTTAAAACGAAATTTACTCCAAGAATGAATGGACTGTAAGCACCGCCACCATTTTATGATTACTGCCCTCGTCTTTCAGTTTCTTCTCCCAAGAAAAAGAAGTAAAAAGTGAAAATAAGTACGTGTATCTGGTCAAGACATGCAATTCAATCAGTCTTTACCACTGCTCCATTCATCGTTCAGTCCCAATCCACATACAGACACGTACGCTAACATCAATTATCTCGCCTTCCTAAGCCGACATATCTTCATCGATTGTAGTCGGGAACGGTTAGGGCGGTTATAAGGATATCAGCTTTGGACTCTGGACAGTGTATTTGACGCCTTTCAGTTCCTGAGTGAATCCGTCCCGAGGCGACTCGGAAATTTCGATCGCACTGGAAGAGCCGTTATTTGAGCCACGGTTGCGAACCCCTTCAATAAACCCGCATCCACGTTTCTCGTCTTTCCCTTCCTATCACCGCCTAACTTTACTTGACCAGCCAATTTCCTCACCGCCTTTCACCATAATCTTGAGGACAACTACCTAACTCTCGTTGCTGTCGTGAATGGTAGCGGAAGCGTTTAATAATTGATTTCATGGCGCATATGACCAGCAAGAAAAGAGATGACGTGAATTTTAAAAAGCACGCCGATGAAAATGCTATTCTCCTGCAACTGGATCTTTCGATAAGAGTAATGTCGATAATAAAATAAACACGAAAAAGTATAGAAAGGAAAAAGCCGCAATTCCATTATAGAGAAAGGCAAGAAATCATTACAAACAAATTTGGCTGGCCTTTGGTTTAACCAAAAAAATCTCTCTCTCTCTCTCTCTCTCTCTCTCTCTCTCTCTCTCTCTCTCTCTATATTTTTCTCTCTATATATCTTCAGAACGTGAACGGTCATGGCTCTCCACATCAACCTGTCGGAGGTTTCTCCCACTAATATCTGCTGTTTTTAGAGTTTTGTCCATTGTTCCCTGTTTATGATTGGGTTTCCAGTTTCTTCAACTCTACTTCTTGAGACGTCTCCACCTGAAATCTGAAATTTTATTCAGTGATTATTAATTTTTTCCTTTCCCAATAAGAGCAGATGTTTGCCTATCGTTTGGTACACACACTTCTAAGGTCTCTTGAACATGAGTAGAGGTTTATCGTTTGTTCTAGTTTAGAATTGTTTTTCCATTTCATTTTAAAGTCTACTTCAACACATTGCTCTTAACGTCCCCGCCTGATTTCTGCAATTTGATTCGCTAATTAATTATTGACTTCTTCAAATCTAGAAATAGCTCTCGAATTTTCCTATTATCATGCCCTTTCTTACTCTAATACAACTCTATACATTAACCCACTTCCTTGAGTGGATCTTGGGCCTAAATGACCTTTCTTAGCCCTCGTGATATGTGTTCATCCATTCACTTTTAAAAACTTGACTAATAAATTTTTCGCCGACTTTCACTAATTCTCTTGCCGTAGATATGCCTTGAAAGTTTTAATTTTCTTAATGACGAGACGTATAATACGCAGACTGCGTCCCCTGCAGATAAATAGGTCATCCTTCAAAACGGGGTTCGCTAACATGAAAATTTTCACTGATTCAAATTGTCAATGTAGATAGCTCGAAAGCGCTTGACAGGGTTTGGCATGCTGGTCTTCTGCGTAGGCTACAGTGCTACGATATTACTGGACGACAGTTTGATTCAATTCAATTGTTACTTTCAAATAAAAGTCGTTTTAAACGCACAAGCTTCCAGATCATTTCACATGAATTTGGGTGTCCCTGAAAGCTCTTACCTAAGTCCTAAGCTGTTTCTGGTCTTTTTCAATGATCGTTCTGATGTTATAGTTCTATGCCAATGACACCACCATTAACTCCCGTCTCAATAGGAAATCTCTTAAGGCTGTCAAAGTAAACCTGGCCGCTGCTCTTGAAACGGACCTCCAATCACTGGTTATCGATAGCAAGTAATGTCTCCAAAACAAAAACTGATCTCTTTTAACCATCATAGAGTAACTGTTCTTCCCACCATCAGCATGGCTAATTGTAATCTCTCGGAAAGCAACATACTTGGCCTTCTTAGCTTCACTCTCACAACCGACTACATCGGATCAATAGCTGCATTTAATGTTGGGTCACTGAATCGGTTCAAAAGGTTTTTCTCGTCTGAGTTCATCTTGCACATTTATAAATCTACCATTCTTCCGTGCATTGAACAGTGTTGCCATATCTGGTCGGGTGCTCCTGATATTCATCTCAAGGTTCTTGACAAAATCCAAAGAAGGATCTGCAACGTATTCGAGCCTAACTTAGCAAACCGCCTTCAGTCACTTTTTTACCGGCTTTCCTCTCTCTTTTTTAACAAATATTTTCACAGCTTCTGCTCTGACTAGCTTCTTTTCATAGTTCCCCTTTCCACATGAATTTACACGTGCTACTAGATTGGCTTTAAAGTTCTTATCCCTATCTCATCAAAATAGTCAAATGTAACCGTCACTTCTACTCTAACAGATTTTTTTCTCGCACTTCCCGTCTCTGAATCTCCCTTCTGTATACTTGATTCTCAAATAATTGCAATCTACAAAAGTTTAAATGCAACATCAAATGCAAGAGGGTTTATGACGAGTAAAACTTTCCGTAAATGCCAACCAACCCACTAAATCCTATTCATCTCTTTTCTTTTATTCGGAATCTCCTGTCTTTTCTCTCGCGGTAATCCCCTGCGCACAAGTGGCGGTATTGTCTTCCTTGAGGTGAAATAATTAAAAAATAAGTAAACTAACTGTAGAATCACATATAAAATGCCAATATTTAAGTATATACTAAATCACAAATATATCCTTGTAGACTCAAATATAAACGACCACTATTTATCTATAGACTCTAGTCTAAGTAACTAATCGGTCAGTTAAGTGCCATACTTGTTACATGCTTGGGCGATCATGACTCGAAAGAGATATAAATGACTGAGCAGATTTTCCCGCAGTTGGTTGCCATTACTTTCTGCAGTAGACCAGTTGCCAATCAAAGCTATAGAACCCAATCTGTCCTACTATGTAACCCATAACTGGGAGAGAAACAACAGATTAATACATAACCCATTGATATTTGAACGTAAGTGAATGCAACGAATTCAACTGGAATTCGAACTTGGCTCTCCGATTTCTCGTTCCAAGCCACTGTACCATAACGCACACCAGTATTTATCAATAAATGGATCTAGTTCGTGATAATTGATTTTTACTGATAATTCAACATCTCACGGCCAACAGGCTTCTCTCTGACAAACAGTACGGGTTTCGCTTCACCAGGTCTACTGCTGATATGCTAACGACCATTACCGAGTACATATACCGGGCACTTGACAAGAATGGCGAAGCCCGAACCGTTGCCTTGGATATCTCCAAAGCGTTCGACAGGGTCTGGCATGCAGACCTCTTGTGCAAACTGCGGAGCTACGGGATAACTGGACATCTGTTTGACCTCATCCAGTCATTCCTCTCTAACCGCACATTGAAGGTGGTATTAAATGGGCATGCCTCCCAAAACTACCAGACGAACGCGGGCGTCCCTCAAGGTTCTATCCTAGGTCCCACGATCTTTCTGATCTACATTAATGACTTCCCCGGCGCCATTAGATCCCAAGTTGGCATGTATGCCGATGACACAACAATCTACTCTCGCATCGATCAAAAACCAGGTGTGGACGACAAAGTGAACCTCGCTGCCGTACTTGAAAAGGACCTCCAATCCGTAGTGGCCTGGGGTAGGAAATGGCTAGTAAATTTCAATGCCTCTAAAACGAAGCTGTTATCAACTAACCACCATAGACAATCGCATCTACCTCCCATTAGCATGGGACAGGCTAGCCTCCCAGAGAGTAAAATACTACGCCTCCTTGGCCTTACACTTTCGACGGACCTCAAATGGAATGACTATATCGAATCCATTGCCAAATCTGCTGCTATGAAAGTCGGCTCTCTGTGCAGGGCCCGGAAGTTTTTCCCACCTGAATCTATTCTGCACATATACAAATCTACCATCCGCCCGTTTATTGAATATTGCTGCCATATCTGGTCGGGTGCCCCTGCTGCTCTCCTTGGACTTCTTGACAAAATACAAAGGAGGATCTGTAACGTGGTTGATACTGACTTGGCAGACCGGCTGCAGCCACTCTCTCACCGGCGTGATGTGGCTTCCCTGTGCCTCTTCTACAAGTACTTTCATGGCTTCTGCTCCGATGAGCTTAGATCACTGGTGCCGCCTAAGCACGAATTTACACGAGATACTAGATTAGCAACTAGGTCCCACCCTTTTACAGTTAAACAAATAAGATTTTCTCGCGCTTCCCGCCTTCCACAAGTCTGCTTTCCCGACAGCTACAAACTCCAGGTGTTTAAATGTAGGGTCAATAGACACCTCCTATCACACTAACTCCCAATTATTTTCAGAACACTCTCATTTACCCAACCCTCATTCTCGGTATCCTTACCCGCCTATCACCCACCCTCTGACATCTCCTATATTTAACCATTCTCGGTATCCCTACCCGCCTATCACCCACCCTCTGACATTTCCTATATTTAATCATCCTTTCTCCACTCTATGTAGCCCCCTGCGCAGTAGTGGCAGTGACATGCCTTGCTCGGGGTGAAACGCTTATGAAAAAATAAAAAAATTCAACAAAGTAAAATTATCAACTCAAGTGTAAGAAGGAGATTTTATAAGCGCAGCTTTAATGTAGCACGAATACGTTCAGTATGGAGTACTTTGTGAGGATCAAACTCACTACTCAACTGTAATAATTCTAGCGAGACAAGCTTGCTAACCATTATATTACATTACGTCGAGAGTTCAAGTGTAAGAAGAAAAAATAACCGATTCCGGCATTAAACAAACCAAAAATCCACCACCGCAACGCATTCCAAGTTTCTTTTTCTCATTGTTCATCTCAAATGGTAAAATTCTTCCTTTCTGATTGTTCGTTATTTTGTAGTTCTTCTTTTCAGGATTTCGGCATCAAAATTCTACCTTAAAGAGTTTATCGATTCAAAAGCACTATCTTTCTTTTATAGTGGAATATACGATTTAGCTAATAATGATGTAAAATGTCTACATAATATTTGTAACTAAAAATTTATATGAGCAACATTGACTCATCACAATTTCTTATAATATATTTTCAAGTAGACAAAAAAGAAATAGACAATAATAATTTCAAGTATTTCCTTTTTACTTTAAAACATGAAATCCAACAGTTTTTTTTAAAGGACAACTACTACAACAGACGCCTAACGTCGTCACATCTGTGCAAGAAAATGTAAGGCCCAAGAGAGACTAAAAGTCGCATCCGAGCTGACTACATATGTGGCATTGACCACAATTAATTTGCAGCCATCATGAATCTATAATATCAATCTCGAACGAGCATATGCATTTATCCGTAATCTTATAATTTCTTATGAATCTTCATTACTATTATTATTCTTCTTATTATTATTATTGTGTCACTTTTCATCATATTTCGATTTCTTCTATGGTCGCACTACCAAGCAAGTCTGCGGGAAAACCTAAGGCAGGTCGTGGCGTGGTGTTATGGCTCTATTTCATGTTTTTTCTATCTTCCCCATCATCCCTAGCGTTACATAGACAAAGTTCTCCTTAGTGTGTGGGCTGTATTTAATAAGACAATTTTTTGCATATCTCTCAAGCTGGGGTTTCCAGGGATTCTTTCAATGTGTTGTTTTGTTCCATTTTTTATCATTCCAAGTGCACCTACTATCACTGGCACAATTCTTGTTTTCAATTTTTACATTTTTCCTATTTCAATTTCCAGGTCTTTATATTTTGACAGTTTTTCAAATTCCTTGATTGCTATGTTACAATCCGCTGGACAAGCCATATCAATTAATAGACAAGATTTTCTTTCTGGTTTTTAACAATAATGTCCGGCCTATTTGCTTCAATTTTTCAATTTTATTATTATTATTATTATTATTATTATTATTATTATTATCATTATTATTATTATTATTATTACCAATGCAACGTTTATTACTCTTGAAATTAGGAATGTTGATTGATAAATAACGCTTCTATTCTCTCTGAAATAGGTTTCAATCCGAAGGAATATTTCTCTTGAAAACTACCCTTTTTTTCATAATATAAAAATATATTTTAATATTATGCATACAAATTTTTCGAAATTATTTTTTTAAAAATGTTTTGTCCATTTTTTTTATTCTTCACATGTAGAAATTTCCTGGTTTGTTTTTATCCAATTGAATTATCATTAATTTAGTAAGTCATTGTGTAGCCTTGGTCACAACTAAAACAATGCATTCGTAGAAACAGGCCTGAAAGAGAACATTTTTTGCATCCCGCCAAGACAAGGCCGCGTGACATTCAACAGACAAATGCAAATGATGAGAAACCTGAAACTTACAGTCGTTGCACCCTCCCTTCGTACAGTCCCAGTTTGGCACCATCAGTCTCCTAGCTGTCCCCAAAATGGAAAACAAAAAAGGCATTGAAAGGTCAACATTTTCATCCATTGCAGACGGTGATGTCGTTGTATAAAAAAAGAAATCGGAAATTTTCTTTATGGGCGGAATGAAAATTTCAATAGGACGTTTGGAATAATGCACAGTACTAAATGGTAACTGGACTAAACGTAATAAAATAAAAGAAAACAAAGCACCACTTTATTGTGATACTAATATAATTGTACTATAAGGTTTAAAATTCGTTTCTCTCTCTCCTCATAAATTTAGAAAGAAAGAAATTTACTTTAATACCAGTTCCATCATGTTATCAAGTCCAAGTTTTGGATGAAGATTTGTTAATTTATTTGTAAATCAACTTTAAAAGAAATTTAACCTGATTCATTTTAATACAAATCTCATTATTCTTTCAGTTGTAAATCTTTTTTAAACAATTTGACACCTTATTTATTAATCCACCTCTGAATTCAAAAGAGAAACAAATTTAGTTAATCTTAATATCACATTTATTATTCTATCAAGGCTAAAGCTATTTTTATAGGATTGGGAACCTTGTTCATAAATCAAATCCAATAAATTTAAAAAGAAATAAATTATTCAATCTTAATACAAATTTTTCATTTATTTTTTCACATTTAATTCTTTTTTATAGTAATAGGATTATTTCTCAATCAATGGTCGTATATATATAAATTAGAGAAAATTTACAAAATTCAAAAATGTCGAATGCACATTTCGACATGAAATCTCTAATAGAGAATTCACGTCTCCTCGGCGACTCAATTCTATTTCAAAATGAAGAAAAAAATGTGATAAAAAAAGGGACAAAAGTAAATAACGGTCAAGATTTGAGAAATATACGTCACAAAAACTCTTTTAAGATCAGTCTATATTTGATTTTTTCTTTGTAAGTGAAGGGCTGGGAGATTGGCATGACTAGCTTGATAGACGAAAAGAGTTAAGGAAATAGGAGATCGTTAAGTTGAGGATTGGGTTAAACAAAACAGAACAGAAAAAGAAGGGGCGGAAAATAAAGGGTGTATAGAGAAAAGATAAGAGAAAGACGGAAAAGGAAGATATATCAAATATCAAATAGAAAACGCTCGATACGTGTCAAATACGTTTAACTTTAAATGTTTAAAAGGGTTAGGGCTTTGGAAACTTATTTTAAAAGGTATATTTAGGGGTAAAGAATTGATTTAAATATAAGATTTTTAAAATTTTTAATTAAGTTTATCTAATTAAAAATATTTTAGGTATAGATGAGCTAAATAACAATTGCAGAAAGTTATAAATTTAAATATTAGAAGGGAATTTATCAGTAAGTGGCGCCATAAAGCTAATTTTTTGAATACATAAATTTAAAATTTAAATTCCTGGATTTTAGATTTAGAATATAAATATAAGTTTATATATATATATATATATATATATATATATATATATATATTATGAATTTTCTGCACTATTGTAAGAACTCCAACCTAGAAACTTCTGAATATCGTTTCTCATGTCTTTGTCTATGAGTGTATCAAATTTGATTAAAATCGGACCACTCCTTCTATAACCCGATTTTTTCGATTATCGATTTTCGATATTTATCGGGGGTACCTCGATACAAAACCTAGCTAAGAACACTCGCAGACGCTTATAGTACGACTGTGTAAATTTTCAAAAAAATCGGTTCAGCCGTTTCGGAGTCTAACGGTAACGGACACACACACACACATACATTATATATATATATATATATATATATATATATATGTGTGTGTGTGTGTGTGTGTGTGTGTGTGTGTGTGTTGATGTATATTTGGGCATGAGATTTTCTTTTAAACATCTTCCGTTAAATGTGATAGTTAAGCTCTTTCGGCCACTTTTTAGCCATTTTCAAAGAAGTTTGATTAAGACATTGTTAATTCCTCTTCGAGTTTGACTGATTAAGATGCATTTCTGTTGTGCATACTGGTAGGATTATATATATATATATATCTTATATCAAATAAAATTTCGAAATCTACATACGTTGTATAGCTATTTCAGCGAGAAAAATCTCGCTTTTTCAAGATACATATTTGGCTCAGTAAATAGATAATACTTTTTACATCGATCTCTCCACCTGGATCATTTTTAATATTGATTTTATTCATATTAGTAGGATCTAGTGTTTGGGATTTGTCTACATGCTTTTCACTTTTTTGGGGATTAATATGTATGTATGTATGTATGTATGTATGTATGTATGTATGTATGTACAAGTACAGGGTACGTATGGATGGAAGAATATTCCGTATCCAAAGAAACACTATTCTTAAAAAAGTGCTCAATACAAAGTAAAGCTAATAATATTTATTCAGAAATTATAACATGAATATGTTATAATATCACTACTAAAGTAGGTATTTTGTTTCGACACTTCTTGTGTCTTAAGTGATGAGCTTTATTTCTAGTTGAAGAGTTTTAAAAGGTTAAAAACAAGCAAGACCCCTTTAATCAGGGGTCATTGTTGTATGTACAATGTGAACCAATCAAAATAAAGCAACTTCCAATTTGGAGAATATGTAAGCAGACTTAAAAATAATTTTGGGGGCATTAGTATTAATATTTGATTAAATTCAGATCAACATTATTGACTATTAGATATACTTTATTATTATTAAGTTTAACAATTTATGAGATTTAGAAAGTTATTCATATATTAAACGAGGAAGAGAATGAACACACACATAAATAAACCCACAAACATCCACACATAGAAAAATAGACGAGTATATACACATACACTGGCAAACAGACATATACAAAATAATATACGCACGCATATATAGATGCAGAAATTTCAAAATTTTGTTCTTATCGACTTGTCAATTTGTCTGTTAAATTTTGACGCTCTATTTGAACTCTGTAAAAGCGTGCATAACAAGAGTAGGTCCTCAATACCTCCGCTAATCAATGAACTTGAGGTCCTCACCGCCTCAGCGGACAAGGCTGAATGCTTTGCTCGCAGATTCTCGACTAATTCGAGACTGGATTTTAATGCTTCCAGAACGAAGCTGCTATCAATTAACCATCATAGACAATCGCACCTACCTTCCATTAGCATGGAACAGGCTTGCCTCCCAGAGAGTAAAACACTACGCCTCCTTGGCCTCACACTCTCAGCAGACCTCAAGTAAAAAGACTATATCGAATCCATTGCTAAATCCGCTGCTATGAAAGTTGGTTCTCTATGCAGGGCCCGGAACTTTTTCCCGTCTGAATCTATTCTTCACATTTATAAATCTACCATCCGCCCGTGTATTGAATACTGCTGCCACATTTGGTTGAGTGCCTCTGCTATTCTCCTCGGGGTTCTTGACAAAATACAACGGAGAATCTCTAATGTGATCGATACCGAATTGGCAGACCGCCTGCAGTCTCTCTCTCACCGGCGTGACGCGGCTTCCCTGTTCCTCTTCTATAAATACTTTCACGGCTTCTGCTCCGATGAACTTAGATCACTGGTGCCCCCTAGCTACGAATTTGCACGAGATACTAGATTAGCAACTAGGTCCCACTCTTTTACAGTGAAACCGGTAAGATATAACCGCAATTTCTACTCCAACAGCTTCTTTTTTCGCGCTTCCCGCCTGTGGAATTCCCTTCCACATACTTGCTTCTCCGACAGCTACAATCTCCAGGAGTTTAAATGTAAGGTCAATAGACACCACCTAACACGGTCACTCGCATCCATTCTCTCAACCACTCTTCCCATCTACATCCTTACCCGTCTATCACCCTCCTTCTGACATTTCCTATATCTAACGACTCTTTTTCACTACATTCCCCTATGTAACCCTCTGCTTGGGGTGAAATGATTAAAAAAAACGCATATATAAAAAAAAACGTATATATATATATATATATATATATATATATATATATATATATATATATATATATATATATATATATATATATATATATATATATATATATATATATACCGAATGCCCATAGCCCAGAGGTAGAATCGCCGACTGACGACAATTCGGTCGGGTTTCAATCCTGAGTTAAAAGCAATCGGAGTCTAACCCTACTGATGAGCTGTGATACAGTGAAACAGATCTGTCTGCGGATGACTATATATATATATATAGCACAGTTGTGTTCATACATTGAGCACTGGTTTATTAATACTTGAATAACAATACTATACATATGTGCCCCATCATATGTATATTTATTAATTTAGCCACTATATATATATATATATATATATATATATAATTAGTTACTTTTTGGTCATAAATAAATTAGACTAATACTTAGTTGTATTAAGAATTGTTCAATACATTCATATTGTCAAACATTTGAATGGTGTTCATTTGAAAATGAGTTGTTTCCGCAAGCTAGGTTTCAACCATTTTGTATCTCATGCTATTTATAATACCTCTTATAAACATATGAATATTGTCTATTGACAAGATCTATAGTTCAAATAAACTAACCAACGTCTATATCCTTAAAGACACATGGCCCAGTGGATATAGACGTTGGTTAGTTCCTTTGACTTGACCCGAAGTGTTGTGAGTTCCCTACCAGGCTACAGCAGTGGTAAATAATTTATTTGCAGTGTTAGAGGGTGATAACTCAAGACTTTCAATCGAGGCATTACTACGCAAAGGATTAGAATGATATACCCAAGTGATTGTAATAAAGGGTTTGGTCCGAATTCCTAGCACCTGAAAAAGGCCGGAGCATACAACGACCGAAAAGTCGTACAAATGGCAACAAAGATGATGACAATAGTCCGAATAATTTAAATACTGTCACTCTTCATGTACTTGACAATTTCCATCTTTCTTGAAAACAAAGGAAACATGATTCATTTATCGATCTAGATACTCTAGGCTGTTTGAAATTTTTCCATTTAATTTTAGGTGTTTTATTTTCTTTTAACTTCCAGAATAATTTAGAAAATCATGTCATATTTTGTTTATCCTAACTAGTAAAATATGAGAAATGATTGTAAAAATGCTTTTTAAAAAAATTTAACTGTATTACCAATATAAACTTCAGTAACTCTAGGATTTTCTACTGAAGAGCTAGAGCACATGTTGACCAAGGATTTAGTTAAACATTTATTAGATAAGGGGCATTGGTTAGGATCTTTACAATTACTAAAGTTTTTCTTTTTTTTTTACTACTGGGAAAATTAAAATGAGTTGTAGAATTACTATTTTATTGTTATGTAATTTGATTATTTTTTTCCTAAGTTGTTAGAGCAACAATAACTGAGTTTTAGCGTATTCCTATTGAAAATTTTGCTTAAAGGGTTATTTTTTGGAAAATTTGTATCAATAAATTTAAGAAATTTCTGTTCCAGTTTAAAATTAACTAAATTATATATATATATATATATATATATATATATATATATATATATATATATATATATATATACAGGATAGTACACTGAAGAGATCTCACCGAGATAAGAAATTGTTTTAAAAAGAAATGCTGATGTTTCATCATGTGATCTGATTTTAGTAAGTGAAGCTCGCCAATAACCTCTCTCAACGTTTCTTAATAAGAACGAATGTTCAAATGGTTCTGGGGCCCATTTTTTAAATGCTTTTTTTTTTACTGCGTAAATGTTCGAATTCTCAGTCCAAGGCGATTTTCGGAAAAAGCTAGACGACTTGATAGAATTTATCACTCGTTGGTGTAACCTTAAGACATTCACTGTGCAAATGTCACTGTATTACAGGCACTTTCAGATAGGAAACTCAAATAACGTACAAGAAATCATGAAGAAAGATGCAAGAATTAATTGTAAGACGAAATGCGTGAGAGTGAGTTAAAGATACAGCCCAACAATTGTAAATCATTCGCCTGTACATTGAATATTGTTGCTATATCTGCTCTGGTGCTCCTGCTGTACATCTTGAGATTCTTAACAAATTCAAAGAACCTGCAATGTAATCAATCCTGACCTGGCATCTCGATTTCAGTCACTTTCTCAAAGACTTGACGTGATTTTCCTGTGTCTTTCCTGCAAATATTTTAATGGCAACTGCTTTGACAAGCTCTTTTCACCTCCTAATTTAAGCTTGCTCCTAGACTGGCAACTAGGTCCTGAAATAGCTATATGCAACTGCTACTTCTACTTAATAGTTATTTTTCTCGCGCTTTCCATCAGTGGAATTCCCTTCTTTTTTCTTGGTTTTCTGAACAAAAATCTTCAAAAAACATTAGTCACTATTCTATCTTCTAGAATCCTGTTCATTTTCCTTCAATGCTCCCAATACTCAGTCACTTCGCCTATTTCCATCTTGCACATTTATAAATCTATCATTTCTGTGCATTGAATACTCTTGCTATATCGAGTCGGGTGCTCTTGCTATTCGACGTTCTCGACAAAATCTAAACAAGGATCTGCAATGTAATTGATCCTGACTTGGTATCCCAGCTTCAGTTTGGCCAAATAGTTTTGAATGGTTGAGATTATCATTGAAACCTCTGCTCATTATCCCTATTTCCAAAGACAGGAGAAGCATTGCGCTCATGAACTTGAAATTTTCAGAATTATTTTGTCTCGAGGTATGCCGGATAAAGGGAGCGGCATATTAAGCCAACCACAATGTCGGAAACTGCTCATTTGGGAGATAACATCGGGAATTAAACTGTCTGCTGGTTAATCTATTTTTCTCCCACTTGTTTGACCTTTTAACATGTCTGTCTGCCTGTCTGTATATGTGTCAATCTGTCTGTCAAATCTTTTAATTCATAGAAACACATTATATGAATTCGTCAATTTGATATATTCAAATAGTCTAAGCTTGTTAACTCGTTAGTTCCATAGATAGATAGGATTGGAGAGAGAGAGAGAGAGAGAGAGAGAGAGAAAGAGAGAAAACTAGATAGATAAATAGATAGATAGATACATACATACATACATACATACATAACATTGGCAAGAAAGAAAGAGAACGATAGATAGATAGATAGATAGATAGATAGATAGATAGATAGATAGATAGATAGATATGAACAGAAAGCAGTCCATAACTTTAAGATGTTCGCAAAACAGAGATTAGGAGAGATAGTAACAAGACAATATTTCTCAAAGACTATAATAATAATAAGAAGAAGAAGAAGAAGAAGAGGAGGAGGAGGAAGAGGTATAAATGAAACCCAGTTAATATGTGACAGCAGCGTGTAATAAGTTGCTTTTGAGAATGTCTCAAACAATAGTTATTTTTAATTTATGGATTGTCATTTAAGTCGGAAATAAGCGGCATCTATGATTTTTACCCTTTCTTAAAAAATAACAGAAAGACAGTCAAAATGTCACGGTTTTTCTATTTAAATTTTCTGATGAATCTTAATTCCTAATCTCATGACTGGATAAGCTCATGACGAATTTTACGACCATAAAATATCCCTAGCAAGCTTAACGACTTTAATAAAATATTGAAATAACAATAATAAATAGAAATGCTGGTTGTTATTTTAAAAAGCAAGGAATGCAGAATAAAAATACACTTTTTTTTTCATTTCACTGAAACATATGTTAAGCACATGAGAGCGTTCCTGTTTGTTCTTTCTTCCCTTGATTCGATCCTTCTTTATATTACTGAAACCAAGTAGTGTCTCTCATATGTCTTTTCCGTCTTTCCAGACGATCAAGTTCATTAATTATAAGGTACTTGCTAACTATGGAACTAAGAGAGTGAAAAGAACAATTTTAATAAAATACTTATAGTGTATTTTAGGATTGTTAATATTATTATTAGTAGTAGTCATATTTTAGTATTATTAGTACTATTAAAGAAATGTTTATTTGGTAAAAACCCTTCGAAAAAAAAGTTCAAACAAATGTTTGAGAGAATATTTAATTTATATGGGCTTACAACATAGCAGGCGACACGGGCCGAGTTTAAAAAACAGAAATAAATTTCTTGTTAACACAAATAAAGAATAAATGAATGACACAAATGAAGCGCATTATGTACCAAATGATGGCTAACAACTTGCATGTGAAAATAAGCACTGCAAATAATTTTACAATAAAACTATAATACTGTAAAAAGTCCTCAAAAAGAAAACTACATATAAAATGTAGAAAATGAGTAAATACTTCTCTGAATAGTTTTCAAAGAATTGATACAATTTTCAAAGCAAAAGTTCGTGGTAACAACGAGCAATCACACTAGCCGAGGATTTTTCCTTGATGTGGAAGCGATTTTGATGTTTTTCTCGATTCTCGTCTAGTGATTGTCAACTTTTTCTGTATTGTCTTTCTTTCTGAACCGGAGCGACCTAGGTTTCAGCAACAGATGTTCGTCGACTCCTCGAACTAAATCCTCGGTCCCCATTGTATTTACTTACAGGTAGGCTTCAAATTCACTTCTTGAAATTTGGAGGAAAACCTTCTGATTGGTTCTGGATTAAAAACAAAACAGCTGCTTTTCCACAAATCGAATGTACCAAAATTATTTTTGAAGTTCAAACATTATGCACAAGACCAGCACAACTTCTTTCTTTCAGAAAACCAAATGATACACGCACAAGCAGCTTAAATTTCTTATATTAATAGTATTTTATTATTATTATTATTATTATTATTATTATAAATTAGTATTATTTAGTATTAAAGTATTTTAGTATAATTAGAAAACTGCGTTTAATCACACTCCATTGACGTCTCAGAAAATTACGGCTCTTAAAAATGACATATTTCTATTTTCTGTCCGAATTTTGAAGATCCTGAGTTATGTACACAATTTTCATAAAAAATATTGTCCTCATCCATGGCCCGCATATAAATAATATAAATGGATCGTTTATCGCCTGGTTCACACTCCTTCCCGCTCTTTTGAACAGGAGGAAAGTTTTATACAATGTTACATGTCAAGAAATGCATTTTCGGTTTCGTCAAGAATTTATTTCAAATTTATTCTTCTGATGACTCCGTTTAAATTCTGATTCTTCTAGAAGTAAATAGGTACATTTATCAAACGGTTCACACTCCTCCCCGGTCTTTTGAATAGGAACAGAAGTTTATCCCTTGTTTCATGGTTAAGATCAGGTTTTCTTTTCCTTCTATATTCTTCTCATCCTACTTTACTCCGAGTAGCTCCTTGTATCCTAGTGGCATTGTCCCCTTGATTGGGGTGATATAATTAAAAATAAATGAATACTTTTATATTATTTTTAACAATGTATGCTTAAAATAGATAGATAGATAGATAGATAGATATGAATACACTGAGAGAGAGCGAGAGAGAAAGAAGAAACTAAGAAATATGTTAACAGATTGAATGAGAGAAAACTGGATGTGCATCTGCGTGAGTTCCCTTCAAAGCCATATGCCACGACGTTAGTTACCCGAGTTGTTATTTGTTAAGTGCTAGTACCTCGAACATGGCCTATCGTTTTATTTCCTTTCGTTATAAACTGATGATGAGTCTATATTAATTCTCATGGTACATCTGAAACAGAAATGAGAAGGTTAAACATTAACGCATGCCACGTAACATAACGTTTGTTTTGTCTTCCATTAATAGCGCACTGTGTATTCTTAAATACATTCTGTCTACTCTTAATGTATAAAAAGAAAGCATTACTTATTCCTTTTCTTTTTCTCCAAAGAATGTCTATATACTTAACAGGTTATAAATATGTGTATGTTTGCTTGGGCCTAAGTGGGTATGAATTTATCTATCTCTCTCTGTTGGTACGTGCGTGTGTGTGTGCGTGCGTGTGTGTGTGTGTGTGTGTGTGTGTGTGTGTGTGTGTGTGTGTGTGTGTGTATCCGACTTTTCTTCAGTCTGGGTAATTGTGTCTTGACAAGTGAATTGAAATACCGCGTGTGCGAACGGAAACGAGAAAAGCCAATTCAAAGAAGAAGAATAAGAAGAAAAAGTAATAGGAAAAAAAGAAAAGAAGAAAAAATGCTCACATAGACACAATGATTTCAAAAGGAGTGTATCCCGACGCCCCTTCTTACTTCCGGCCATCAGATGAATGACCCCTATTTTTACGCGAGAAATTAACATTCGGAGAACGTTAACTTATACATATCACACCCATTATTAAAGTGTAAAATACTTTGGTTTATTATTAATATTCAACGAACGTCTGTTTTCATAACCAACCAACTACACACACACACACACACACACAGAGGCATACACTTTCACACACACAGAAATTTGTATATTAATAAATATACATATTATCCTACGTCTATGTCACCACTCGGAGTTTCTTGCGTTATGCAATCATCTGGTGCATATTTCTAATGTGATTCAGTCAGTTAAGCACGCTTGGGCGATCATGCCTCGAAAGAGACATGACTGACTGGGCAGAAGATTATCCAGCAGTAGGTTGACATTGCTTTCTGCGGTAGACTGGTTGCCGACCAAGGCTATAGAACCCAATCTGTCCTGTTATTTAACCCATAACTGGAAGGAATATACGGATTAATACCTTTCCCAAGGGTATTTGCGCGTAAGTGAATGCAATGAATTCGGCTCCCCGATTTCTCGTTCCGAGCCGATATCCAATGCACCACATGTGATTACATAACACATTAAAAAGTTTTGTCATAGACGTAAGATAATATGTATATTTATTAATATATATATATATATATATATATATATATATATATATATATATATATATATGTACGCATCGCTCATCCAGTGAAATGAATGAGAGCGCGCTAGCTATTGGGCGCGTATAATGATATGTGCTAAAAAGTCTACCTACTTCCACCAAACGCCCATAGCCCAGGGGTAGAGTCGCCGACTGACGCCATTTCGGTCTGGTTTCAATCCTGGGTAAAAAAGCAATCGGAGTCAAACCGTACTGATGAGCAGTGATACGGCGGAACAGATCTGTCTGCGGATGACAATATATATATCTCTGTTCATACATGAAGCACCGTTTTATTAAAAGCTGAATAATAATACTGTACATATGTACACCCACCTCATATGTATATTTATTAATTTACGACACAATATATATATATATATATATATATATATATATATATATATATATATATGTCAGCATGCAGTGTGGGTATAGATGAATCCAAAGGAGTATTCTGTACATACAGTGGCAGAATAACTCTCTAAGAGAGCTCTAAATATATATGCATATAAAACAAATATAAGAAAAATTAAGGCAGACACGTTATTTCATGGTGAATCTGAAGTTTAGACCTATTTCAGGCGAACCATCATCAGCTTCCGTCTTTATTTTACAAAGGATTTTACATGAATGCGATTCACAAAGACCTAAAAAAACGAATAGAAATAACGGTCGCTCCCTTAAAAGAGAAAATTTCGGAAAAAATGCATCAGTTCGGCGAACATAAGACATATTCATACATAATCATATATACACGCAATAGATAATCAGGTGACACGCGTAGCGGCCAATGTCAACAAATATTCTAAATAGTTTCTTATATATATATATATATATATATATATATAAGAAACTAAATCTGTCATCCTTAATTTCGTATATAAAAAATAATTCCACTAAACTTCAATCTATCAAACCCAATATTCTCAAAATGTTTGCACTCCTACCTTTCTAAACTCCCCTTCTGTGGCAATATTTTTGCCCTCAAACTAAAGGAGTAATCATTGGAAACTCCTCAGTTTGAGCTTCTCCATTATACGGAGAAAAGGTTTTTAAAAAGTTACTAAACTGAAAATATGTGTCCTCTATAAAGATGATAATGGCTAATGACATCATCGACTGGATAAATAAAACATTCGGACAATTTTTATATAATTTATATTCTTGAAAAGAAAAATATATAAGATCACATGAAAAATTATATAAAATAACTTCGCAACAGGACCTTGTCTGTCTGTCATTTTAAATGAAACTTGCATATATATATATATATATATATATATATATATATATATATATATAATGTAAAAAATCTAAAGGTGAGCCAAAACCTATATATATATATATATATATATATTATTCGTTGTTTGTGGCACAACTCGAAGTTTTATGCACTACTCAATCATCATGTGTATATGCATACTATATATATTAATATTATATATACTGATATATTATAATTATAGATAACATTAATGTGTTATACATATGTGTATACCAATATGTATATTTATTAATTCATATATATATATATATATATATATATATATATATATATATCTTTTATCGAATACAGCCGACAAGAATGATTTAATAAACATTTTATTGAGTTTGTTCCTGCATTTTAACATTTTCGAACAGTCATGCAATGTAGCATGCAATAAGATCATCCATACAGTTCACTATAGAAAAAGTGAGTGACAACCAACTGGCATTCCTGGATGTGCTGATAACTGGAACAGTAGGGGGAGTTTCAATACCTTCATATACCGCAAGCCAACATCACTGGGCAATACCTCAGCTTGAACTCCCACCACCCGTACAATGTAAAGAAAGGGATCGTCCGCTGCCTGCAACATCGAGCAAAAGTCATAATCGGGAACAGTGTCATACGAACAGGAAATGGTCATTATAAACAGTACCCTACAACGTAACAATTATCCGGGATACATGACAACAACTCCAACGAGCATGGAAAGGAGTGTGCATGAGGATAAAAACTCACAGAAAACAGGCTTGGTCTGTCTACCCTATGTAAAGGGGTTATCGAAGAAAATACAAAGTATTTTAGGTCCATATAACATCAGAACGATTTTCAGAAATGGTTCTACACTTCGCAAGTACGCTTCCTGAGTAAGACTCCTAACAGATGAATACATGACTAAGGACCGTGTGTACGCCATTCTATGTAGCTGTGGAGATAACTATAAAGGAGAAACAAGCCGCCTCCTTAAGGTAAGGCAACAAGAGCATCGCAAGGCTGGAACACGAGGGGAGATAGAAAAATCAGGCGTAGCTGACCATATATAGGGAGATAAAGGGGATCATCGCTCCCTATTGAATGAAGGTGAATAATAGATAGAGAACGCCACTGGAAACTACGCAAACTTAAAAAATCAGCACATATGCTAGGCTACAAAAACTCCTAAGCTAACCAAGCATAGATATGAACACAATATGGGAACCAGTATCATTAGGGTCAAAAATTGCAATATGAGCTCTGGTAAAAAATACTAACTTTGTTGAAAAATACTACAGAAAACCATTTACATAAAAAAAATATTAGATAAAATCATTAACATCAAAGATTGCAATATGAGCTCTGGTAAAAAATACTAGAGAAAACCATTAACATAAAAAATGCAATATGAACTCTGTTAACAAAAATGGTTACTGAACATTAGGTTTATAAGTCACAGAAATATCAGTTCTTCTTGTCCAGTGGGTATAGACGTTGGTTAGTTCCAGTGACTTGACCCCAAAAGTTATGAGTTTAATTTCAGGCTACAGCAGTGGTGAACAAATAAGTGACTACCAAAAAACGTTTTGCACACGGAATGAGAAGGATACATACAATTTATCGTAATAAAGGGTTCGGTTATGAAGAAATGTCGTACAAATAGCAACTAAGATGAGGACAAAAGTCAGAAAAATGCAAATAGTGTAAATACTGCCTAATCTCAGAAATATAGACAAATATATACATATATATATTCGAGTAGGCCTCTATCCTTGGACATACTGCTGCGACATGCTAATCCCTGTTGTAGACGCCTACTCCGGTACAATTATAGTTGTTCAATACCTACTGAAACTATCTTCTGCGATCCGGTCACGAGTTACAGTTTCCGTGAGAAAGTGTCTAATCCGTTTTAACATGTCAAATTCTCGACCACGTTGACTTTTGGTTTTCTTAAAATAAAAAGATCCATCTGTCCATTTTCACTCACAATGATTGGATCGTTTTCCGTTATATCACAGTCTGATGTCATCTTTCTTTCCAGGCTGATGTTCTAGTTCTGTCTAGACATTTTCATGCACAAGGACTGGATCGTTCTCTGTCATATCACGGTATGAGGTCGTCTTTCTTTTCAGACTGATGTTATACTCGGAAGGCTAACGTCCCCCACAGCTGTATGTGTACATGAAACAAAAAATAACAAAATAACATTAGACATGGAGCGATGTTACTAATATCCAAATACACTTTGAAGCCCCGAGCGAACTTTAATTCATTAGAAAGGTCAATATTTTTATACCTCTGAAACACGAAGGAACTGAAAATATTTAAACTCTGTGGAATATATATATATATATATATATATATATATATATATATATATATATATAGGTAGGTAGGTAGCTATTAGGTAAATTATTTTTACATATATAAATATAAATAAATTATTATAGGATATGGAAGTTAATCAGTTCTTATATATATATGAAGGAATGTACGTTGTAGAGTAATGGATATCGGCTCAGATGAGACATCCCAAAGTCGAGTTCAATTTCCTGTTGAATTCGTTGCATTCGTTATTGTATCACACCCATACACAATTGGCTTGACTGTCAACGGCCATTGTCTATGATGATGGACGTTACTCCAAGAAAGCGTACGAAAATTGTAACGCTGCATGAACACACTGGCATGCCTTACAGAGAGATCGTGCATATTGTTGTTTTTGGCTTTTCATCTGTCAGTTGTGTTATCAAATCAAGGTACAAACTGGATTCATTAGTCCTAAACGAAAAAAAAACTTGAGGTCGGAAAAGAAAAACAACGGCAAGAGACGACGTATACGTGATCAGGGAAAGTGTGAAAGATCTTAGGAAGACCTTATTTGTTTTGTTTCAATTAATTTGCACAAGAGGATAAGTGTCAAAACTTCTCCTTATCCTCACAATTTTTATTTCCTCTCACCTACTCTTCCAACAATATTTTGCAACCCACTCAACATTATCATTTTAACTGTAACCTTGAGTAACTGTTAAATATTGGGAAATTTAATAAAACTATGAGTGTTAACGAGTAAGAGCTAGGATACAAAGCTTAGAGGGATATATGGGGAAATATACACGTCCGTTTTATGAAACCGCTCTCGATCTATTTATAAGTTTCACTCCAACAGCTTCATTTCACGAACCGCTGCTTTGTGGAACCAACTCCCAAAAGGATGATCTCCCGATCACGGCGATCTTAATGTGTTCAATTTTAGCGTTAACCATTTACCCCCACATCTACGCATAATATGTACTTCTTACTGTGTAACCCTGTACCATGAATGACAATACATGGTGAACGTCATTGAAAAATATATATAGGCACACTAGAATATCATATGGGACAGGCTAGCCTCCCAGAGAGTAAAATACTACGCCTCCTTGGCCTTACACTCTCGGCGGACCTCAAATGGAATAACTATATTGAATCCATTGCCAAATCTGCTGCTATGAAAGTCGGCTCCCTGTGCAGGGCCCGGAAATTTTTCCCACCTGAATCTATTCTGCACATATACAAATCTACCATCCGCTCGTGTATTGAATATTGCTGCCATATCTGGTCGGGTGCCCCTGCTGCTCTCCTTGGGCTTCTTGACAAAATACAAAGGAGGATCTGTAACGTGGTTGATACTGACTTGGCAGACCGGCTGCAGCCGCTCTCACACCGGCGTGATGTGGCTTCCCTGTGCCTCTTCTACAAGTACTTTCATGGCTTCTGCTCCGATGAGCTTAGATCACTGGTGCCGCCTAAGCACGAATTTACACGAGATACTAGATTAGCAACTAGGTCCCACCCTTTTACAGTTAAACAAATAAGATGTAACCGTAAATTCTACTCCAACAGCTTCTTTTCTCGCGCTTCCCGCCTGTGGAACTCCCTTCCACAACTCTGCTTTCCCGACAGTTACAATCTCCAGGTGTTTAAATGTAGGGTCAATAGACACCTCCTATCACACTAACTTCCAACTATTCTCATAACACTCTCATCTACCCAACCCTCATTCTCGGTATCCTTACCCACCTATCACACACCCTCTGTCATTTCCTATATTTAATCAGCCTTTCTCCACTCTACGTAGCCCCCTGCACAGTAGTGGCAGTGACATGCCTTGCTCGGGGTGAAACGCTTATAAAAAAAAAAAAAAAATTCAATATAAATAACGAGCGTGAAAGGAATGTGGTAAACGCATACCGCTACCCTTTGAAAATTATGAGAATATTTATACTAACCCAAAGGAAATGAACGATGGAATCTCGATGTTAAACTAAGTTTTAATGATCAAAATGGCCGCTACTTTGGATAGATAGATACAGACAGATTAATTGAGATAGATAGATAGATAGATAGATAGATAGATAGATAGATAGATAGATAGATAGTGACAGGCAGAGAGTCACACCTAGTGAGATAGATAGATAGATAGATAGATAGATAGATAGATAGATAGATAGATAGATGCATGCACCAATAAATTTTAACATGAAGAACCAATTATTTTACAATATCATTTTAAATCACACAGAAATACATTAAATGTGTTATGATTAATTGCATTATATTTCTGTGACCCAACAGGAATATGAATGACATCAAAACATAAGTGCGTTCGACGTCGAAGGCATAAAATATAAACAAGACAGATGGAAGTGTGATTGACATCAAATCGGCAAAAATGATTGACAGATGTGCTTAGACATAGATGACACAATTAAGCGAAAATTTGAGACGGTAAAAATACGTGGAAATTTCAGCTTATATAAGCTTAGGTTTTTTTTTCGGAGCAAGAATAGAGCACCAAGAGGACGTAGTGAGAACGCAGGGAAGAGAGAGCAATGTGCCTGATTCCCTGCGAGTACCACTCAACATAACCGTCACCAGTAACACTGGGGAACACTCATTGTGTTGCATTAAAAAAAAGACCTTTCTATAGTCAATTTGAGTGTGTTGAAGTCGGTTTTTGGCTGCAAGCTATAGATTTTATGCAATTTGACATTTTTATTTATTTTTTAATTTTTTTTTTTTCATTATAGGAAATTATAGGAATAGATTATCAATTTGCGTATTTTATTCAGGTAGGAATTTGCGTTTGTAACTTTTGCGTTTGTACACTTCATCTGGGCAATCTCGTTTAATACTCCAATAGTAGTCAGCCATCATACTTTTGTCCCAGCGCCCTTGATAGCGTTCTTCCATGAAGTTTAGGTCTTGATGGAATCGTTCTTCTTGTTCGTCACTCACAGCCCCTTGATTTTCAAGGAACGTATCAAGGTGGCTGTTCAAAAAATGAAGCTTGATGCTCATGTTGCACCCGAGATCACAAAAAGCGATGAGCATTCTGTTCACAAGTTCACTGTAGTTCTCCGCCTTATTGTTTCCAAAGAAGTTCTGAGCGACTGCCACAAAGGATAACCATGCTGCCTTTTCTAAAGCGGTCAACTTAGCAACAAACTCATCATCACGAATTAGAGTTCGAATGTGTGAGCCATCAAACACGCCTGCTGTGATCTGGTAAAGCTGTGATGATGTGTTGGAAACATTCACCTTCGGTTTCCAGTGCCTTGGCAAATTACTTCATCAAACCTAATTTGATGTGAAGAGGAGAAAAGATGATCTTATCCCTGCTTACAGTTGGGTCTTGTATGATATTTGGCATGCCTGCTTCAGGGTGTCACGAATGGGTCAGTCCTTCTGGACCCAATGTCTGTCTCGTGCTCGGCTGTCACACATACAAAGGAAACATGGAAACTTGGTAAAACCTTTCTGTTGACCATCTTTAAGTCTACACAAATGATCCAATTGTGCTAATGATACTTTAATAAGTCCATGCCCATTCTCATATCATCATAGTCTTCCGTCAGTTAATTGCCATACGTGATACACGCTTAGGCGATCATGCCTCGAAAGAGACATGACTGACTGGGCAGAAGATTATCCCGCAGTAGGTTGACATTGCTTTCTGCAGTAGACTGGTTGCCAACCAAGGCTATAGAACCCAATCTGTCCAGTTACTTAACCCATAAATGGAGGGAAGAGACGGATTAATACCTTTCCCAAGAGTATTTGAACGTAAGTGAATGCAGGTACTGCTCTATAAACATTGCCATTGTAAAAGAACATACTTTAGACTGCATTTTGAACTGTCTGGAAAGAGCAGGACTATAGTAAGGTACACCCAGTTCTTTGAGAAGCTCTGGAATGTCATGGCAGTAAACATAATGTCTGTCTTCTGAAAAGAAGGCCACAAAGGCTTGGTTACGCTTTCTGAAATATGATACTTTAACAGAGTGATCCACAAGGTTTATACCTTGTAGTCTTGATGCCAAAAGCTCAGCTGCTTTCTTTGAAAGTCCTAAATCCCGCACTAAATCATTCAGTTCGGCCTGGGGAAGATGCTTGGGGACGGGGAAAGGTTAAGTGTCTGAAGAACAGTTCTCCGTTTGTGAACACTTTTCTGACAATTCACTGTCACAACTGCCTTGTTCGCTTGTATCATGTCCATTGTCTTTATCGTCCAATGAAGGCAAGCCTTTGGAAACTGGAACAGAAACTTCTTCATAGTGCAGTGCAGGCCGAATAGCTGAGGGAATATTCGGATACGTAATCTTATGTCGGTTTTTCCTCCTAATACCTATTGTGTTTACCATGCAGAAATAACAGTCAGTTACATGGGTGGTGGGTTCGCTCCAAATCATTGGAACTCCAAAAGGCAGACCTTTGCGTTTTCCTTTGATTCAGTCTCGATTCAGTCTCATTTGCTCACAATTGTGGCACACAACCTGAGTAGCCCTTTGCTTGTCTTGATCATCAAGATAAACTTCAAAATATGCCTTGTAGGCACGCTTGACAAACGAGGATATGTTACGTCTCTGACGATTGAGTGTGTAGCATCTACATATGTAGCAGAAGGCATCAGGCTTGCTTCTATCTATTTTTGGAAGCAATGTTTGATCTGAAACAAAATACGAATAATCAAACTATTAGAAGTTATCTATATATATAGACGTGAAAATGCTTATACATGGTTTACGCAATTTCACAGTTGTACAATTTCATTAACCTCAAATTACATACAAACTAGAGCTATTAGAGAAAAACTAATTTCAGATTTGAAATCAGCGCCTAAAACTCCTTCAGAATCAGTTAAAATATCCAATGCAACTGAAAGTTACTGAAAAAGTGTTCCCCAGTGTAATGAATAAAAATATAAGTTTGTATTTTTATATATAAGTTGTTCGTTGTTTGTCCCGAAAACCAGACATTATACTTCATAGACGATTTCATGACTTGCCGTTTTTCTTTTCTTTTTTTTTTTTTTAAGTAGTTGAAAACAAGCCTGGTTGCCATGTGGCTTGTTTAAACACATTAAGTAGGGTAATACACCTGGCAAAATGCGCATGCGTGGGGGTTGGCGAGGATAAAGAAGTTAGCGGGAGAAATAGAGTTGACGCAGGAAATCAAGTTAGCAAGGGAAATTGAGTTGTCGAAAGAAAAATTTTTTCTGCTTCAAATATAACTGTTGACAAATTGCTAGCGTTCATTAGAACGTGAAAATTATCCAAAATGGGATTTTTTTATATGTTGTAATGTCATGGTCATGCACATGTTAAAGCATGAAAAAAACTGTTCTTTTTCAAACATTTTAGACCATTACTACCGTCTTCATAGCTGATTCTATTAATTGACGTCTTAAGTATTTCAATGAATATTGCCTCGAGATTCTGTAGTTTGATTTTGTTGTTTTCTTGGTGTACGATAGTTGTGTTATCTATCATTATTTTCTTATATTGTGACTGTAGACAGGAATGTTGTCGTAGATGTTTAGAAATGGACGAATGGTCAGACGAATGCAATGTAAGACGTCTTCTTTATATAGTTGTTGTAAATCCAACATATATATATTTGTTTTTTGTCGGTGATACATTCTCCCAAGGGACATTTGAATTGATATATAATATTGGTTTTACGTAACACATCAATTAGTGGGGAGGGGTTATTACGAATAATCAAATTAATAGTATTGTATCTTTTATAATATATTTTGAAGCAGTTATATTTGAAGTAGAAAACATTTACAGTAATTTTTAGCAACACAGTTTTGGGGTTATATTTTGTTATCATAAATCACCCCCGTGAAGATGATCTCGGAAATTGATTGAAAGTACTTGGGTACCTTGAGAAATTAATGATAATAACATCTGTCAATGTTACAGCTCATTTCTGACATTTTTCAGCTATAATACATGAAAGATTACCAGTGAGTATGAACGGATTTTATTAAAAATAAGCAGACACAATGTTTGAAATTTATCTAATCTGACATATATATATATATAGTCATCCGCAGACAGATCTGTTTCGCTGTATCACAGCTCATCAGTACGGGTAGACATACGATTGCTTCTAGCCAGTATGGAAAAACAACCGAACTGACATGAGTCGGCGATTCTACCTCTGAGCTATGGGCGCTCGGTAGAGAAAGGAAGACTTTAATGTGTTATATATAATGTAAACCCACGCCAGTAGCCTAGAGTGTTCAAATTCATTACTGAATTAACGATGCGTCAATGAGTGAGTAGCTAATGTTATTTTTAATTTACCATTTCTCCATAGTTCTCAATCGGGATGTGAGAGAGTAAATAGTCAAAAATTCATCCTATATATATATATATATATATGATGATGATGAAATTTGGCATCAGTTTCACGTTCACACACATTTTCTTAAAGAGCTGTCAAATTTCTGCTGAATCACGCATTTACTACACGGCTCAATGGAGAGAAGCGTTTGTTGATTTATCTAAAAGCGACTTGACCTAAAGAGTTGTGAGTTCAAAATCTGGCCACATCAGATGGAAGAAAGACTTCTGGAGTTGATTTACCAAGGTGTATTAATTGAAACATGGAATTAGAACAATCTACTCCCGTGGACTAAATAAAGTGTTCGGTTCGAAATTAATAAAAAAAAAAACACCACCTGAAGGGCGGAATGTACAACGCCCGAAACATCGGGAATATGGCAATAAAGATGAAGAACACATTTCGAACGATGTAAATGGTGTAAATCTGTGGTAACGAACGGAATATTTACTATCGAATTAAGATATACCCCAAGACAAAATATGCACATATTAACACCTCCAAACAATTAAGACGAGAACCCATAAGAGTCATGATTGTGTATGTATGTATGTATGTATGTATGTATGTATGTATGTATGTATGTATGTATATGGGCACGTGGCCGAGTGGTTAGAACGTTCGCTTTCTGACCATGAAGACTGACCATGAAGAGTGACTATGACCATGTTCGAATCTCACCATGGTCTATTTGTAAAGAAGGTGATTTCTTGATGTTTTTCAGTCGGGTGGAGGCGATCCCAGCATGCGGCCACTTTGGAAAGAGCCTGAAAACCACACTACAGGTTGACCCAAGCCTTTTGAGTGAAATTGGGTAGATCGCTCTCTTTCAGAAGTCGTCGATGGTTGTGCTAGCTCGAAGTCACAAGTCATCGTGACTGAGGGTTTGAGGGTCCTGGTGTTGTTCAGACTGTTGTTCAATCTCTCCCTCTCTATCTATCTCTCAAAAACTGTAATTAAGATCCGCTCAGTATAGTTGCAGTATAAAAAACAGGTTGTCTCTGTGGGTGTTGAACAAACACAAATGTGCCTGATCAGGCGTCTGCATTGGGGATTAGCTAGCCGATCCTGTAGACGGGTATCCTCTAATACGAGTGACAAACCTGTCTGTCTGTCTGTCTGTCTGTCTGTCTGTATGTATGTATGTATTATTTTATGCTGTGTAGTGTGCGAGAAGTTGGAGAGTCGAGTTCAAATACTAGTCGAATTCGTTTCGTTCACTTGCACACAAATATCCTTGGGAAGGGTATTAATCTTCTCCCTCCATCTATGGGTTGAATAGCAGGACAGATTGAATTTTATAACCTTAGTAAGCAACCGGTCTACTGCAGAAAGTAATGACAATTTACCGCGGGAAAATCTTCTGTCTAGTCAGTCATGGCTCGAAAAAGACCTGATCGCCTAAACGTGTATCACGTATAGCACTTAACCGATTGACTGATGATGAACCAATCTCAGTATATCTCACCATGTCTCTTTCTCTCGCAGCGTAAAATTTTTATCAGCACATGAATTTTCCAAGTAGTACTGCAACCCGCGCAGCCTGAGTGATGCCAGATATCCCTAAGTCGGCCAGAAAGATTCCTGGGAATAGTCCAAAGTGTGCCGACTACAAAACGGACTTGCGATGCCGCTTCGTACATTTCTAAGATTTGTCATACCAGATGTTGGTAATTCTGTATTTTCGCCTTTGCAATCATAATGATCTTGAACCAACCAAGGTACCGCTGCGTTACATTGGACCAAGAAAATTATGTCACTGTTTATTCATGGCCGCGCTTGTGCACAGCTGTTCATATCAGGACGATTGCACTCCAAGTGCTTGTCAGTCGAAATAGTCGTATCCTACATGAGTTTCATTGTTCATTCTCATCTACTTGTGGTGGTGAATGTTTCTAATTACTACCCACTCAAAGTAGTACTTCCTATATAGTTCATAATTTATTTTGAGAACTACTTTGCTATGGCGTTGTCTTTACTCCTTTTCTGTCCGCTAAGTGCAGCCGCTGACATTTTTTTTTGTTGTTAATCGAATTCAGTCTAAGCAAGGCAATAAAGCCACTAAGACACAAAGATTTACAGTGCGTGAAAGAATTAGAAAACAAACATTACTAAAGAATGAGAATAATGGAAAAGTAATTAGGAAGCTATTAGATGATGATTGAAATTTCAATTAAATGTTTGCAGGTGAAAATTGGCTGAAAAGTATGGATCCGGAAGGAATTTTTACAAGCGGAAATTGCGAGAAAGGAAATTCTTAGAATAGAACTTTCGGTTACATCTAGCCAGCTAAACTGAAACGCCAATCTAGTACGGCACTTAACCATGGAACACTAACCATCAATTAAAGTTACACAACTACTAACTATGGGTATATCAGACGGCAGTGGAAAAAAGACTGAAGCCGAGACGCCAGGTCAGGACCAATAATATTGCTGATTCTTCTTTGAATTTTATCAAGAATCTTTAAATATATACCAGTAGCACCGGGACATATGTGGCAGAAATGTTCTAAGTGTAGCCGGCATGGTAGACTTATGGATATTTAAGATATATTGTGGAGAGAATAGTACGAAACAGTGGATATGTGTTGAGGTGCAGTAGATATTGGCTCGGAACTCGAGGAAGTGGGGAAGCCGAGCTCGAATTTCGGTTGAATTCCTTGCATTCATTTACGCGCAAATACTATTCGGAAATGTAATAATTTCTTTCTTTCTCCCAGTTATGGGTTAAATAACAGGACAGATTTGGCTCTATAGCCTTGCCTGGCAACCAGTCTACGTAGAAAGCAATGGCAACCTACTGCGGAATAATCTTCTGCCAAGTCAGTCATGTCTTTTTCGAGACATGATCGCCTAAACGTGTATCACTTATGGAACTTAACTCAGTAACTGACGAAACAGTGAATCAACTTTCTTAGTAGCTGGCCTGGGTTAGTTCAGTCAATAAAGTTTTTCCACTTCATGTTAAGCCAAGAATATTCGCCCTGGAAGTTGTTAGCCTGATTATTATTTTATGCATTTCTATGTTGATATCAATTGTCTGATGTTTACCGGTATATACTGCGTGGTATCAAGTCAATTCGATCGCTAGTACTTCCTCTACTATCGCCGTAGACGCCAGAGTAGCCAAACTATTTCCATGATCAATTCTTAATTTATTCATTCGGATTCTTTTGATTTTTAACGCCATTTCAAATTGCGCTATCTACACGATTTTTGGTGCTAAGAAACAAGACATGGTTTTAATTAATTTGATGGTGCTGATTCCGTAAATGACCTTTGATTTTCACGGTTAGCTACCGTTTTTGCTGTACTGAAATTCCTAATTAAAGAAAAAGATCAATTTACGATCTTGACTAGTCGTAACATTTAGTTAATAAAGGTCGTAGAAACCTACCAGTTTTCAGTTAGGCCGAGGAATGTATGCTAGCCACATGAAATTATTTTTACAAGAAAGTGTTCTTGAGTTAAATATTATAAAATAGAAGTGACGAATTTTTTCAACTGATCACCAAAATTCAAATTATCTGATAAACTTCATCAGTAATACAGTTTATCAGTAATATGAGTACTAAGGTTAATTTTTTTCATGGCCATCTCGATAAATTTCCGGATACTTGCAGCGATATGAGTGATCAGCAAGGAGAACGATTTTATCAGGATATCAAAACAATTTAAAAGCGCTGCAAGTGACGGTGGGACAAACGACTGATGACTGACTACTGCTGCAGTATTAAAAGGAACTTCAATAACATTGAATATGACAGACAATCAAAAAAGAGAAAAGGTTTAGTATAGTTATTATGTTCACAAAGGTTTTATTTCTGCTGTTGATTTATTAAGTGGTTTGCTGAAAATACTTGTTGGTCTTGGTATATTCAGTCGCTAAAAAATTAGCTAGAAAGATGCTTGGTGTCTCGACACTATGTCAATCTTTTTTAGTTGACCTGTGTTATTAGGAGTGAAGTGTTTTCTTTTTTCCTGAAATGATTCTTGCTCTTTATTATTTTTCATAGATTTAGTCAAATACGTTCTAAAATGCCTTTATCGCCAATTCTTTGGAAATAAATAAAATCCAGTTTGAAATACGAACGTTTTGTTTACGCCCTTCACATCAAAATAATCAAAAATAAAGAACGTATTATAAAAATTCTTCATTTCTGTTTTCTTTTCAATTCGTCTTGTTTTTTTTTTTTGTTTTTTTTTGTTTTTTTTTTTCTTGTGGATTTCCATGTCTAGTTTTTGTGTTTTCCTCACCGACTCACCAAGACACATAATCGCAGCTCTTCATTCGAGTAACTGTTTTATCAAAATCATCTCCGTCCGCAACTGTTACCTCTTACTGTATCATTCAAGGATGACTCCACCCAAGGTCAGAATCCGGCATACCTCGAATATTTTCATGTTTTAGTGCTTTTCAAAGTATTTACTTGTTAATTGTCATTGGATCCATCTATACGACCACGGAGACGGTTTGAAAAAGGTCGAGTGCAAGTATAATGATGTAGAAACATTTAGATTCCTCTTGAAGCTAGAAGCTAGAAGAAATAAAATAAAATGCATAGGTCGATGGTATTTAAGTGTCTTTCGAAGAGAACCACAAGTCATTTATAGTTACAACTATATATATGAGTTATAAATAATTTCTGTTTTTGTTTATCAACTTTATTCGTCAAGAACCAAAATGTAATTGCATTTTATTCAACTATAATCTTTGCTGAAATTCTCATATTATTTAGTATTATATTTACAACCTCTACGTTTCGCTCAATTAAAATTTGTACCCCTATACATGTTTGTATTTCTTCCGAAAATTTGATTTCGATTGAGCTTTTAGAGGATGTGATGGACGGTCTAAAGAAAATCACGGAACTTTATATCTCTACAGTCATTTGCAATAATTTGCTACCATTTGTGAAGCAGCTCTTTAGTGTATTATAACCATAGATTTTGATGTGAAAATTTTCTCGACGAACGCTTGAATCGGCTTTTCATTAGAGAAAGTTTTCCCCACTAAAATAATTTTGCAGCGATCTTAGAAATGTAATAATTGGTTGGTAACAACTTTGTTAAATATGACATATAGAGAAAAACAACTAACCAGGTTGGACGTTGTGCGCAGTCGTGCAGTGGCTTTCGACTCTGAACAAAAAATAGGAAAGTAGAGTTCGAATTCCAGTTGAATTCGTTGCCTTAATTTACGTACAACTATTCTTGGGAAAGGCCTAAGTCTATCTCTTTTTCCTCCAGCTCTGTTTTAAATAACAGGACAGATAGGACAGTCTACCACAGAAAGTAATGGCAACCTACTGCGAGAAAATCTTTTGACAAGTCAGCCATATCTTTTTCTAAACATGATCACCCATTTCTGAATGAATCAATGATTTTTATTACATGCACAGAGCAGTAGTTCACGGGAAGGAACTGTTCGCGTGGACTTCTCGCTAATGAAATTGGGATAGAATATGGGTGGTTTGCTACAATATGAGTAGCAAGAGGGTCCCTTCTAGTGTTAGAACTGAAGAAACCAAGAAATATAGTTCGTCTAAGCAATTTACATGTAATTAGCGATAGAGCAGTGAGAGTTTTGCCACATTCCACTCGTGAGAAAGAGGTTGGAAGATTAAAATAATTTACCACCCACAAGGATGCGGAGATACTTTTGTAAAGATACTGAAAAATGATAGGTTTCCTGTAAATATACTATTCCTCTAAGTATGTCAAGTCAGGTAAAAAATGGAATACTGCTGCCATATATGAGCTGTGGCCTTGTGGGCGATGCTTTGTTTCGCACTTTGCTTCTCTTTTACAACAGACGAGTGGTTAGAAGCCTTTCATAAGACATCGGTTCTTGAAAAGAATTTATCCGAGTGGAACTAACTCGTTGCCAAAAGAACATGGATGGAATGAGGGTGATTTGCTTCCATGAACGGGTCTTAGCTGAAAGGATTAGTATTAGGGGTTCGTCATGAACTATTACTATTTCTATGGAAAATGTTCATAATGAGTCCCTTACACACATTCTTTCAGCTAAGGCCCGTTCATGAAAGCAAATCATCCTCATTCAATCCATGTTCTTTTAACAACTAGTAAGTTCCACTAGGATAGATTCTTTCCAAGAACTGATGTTTTATGAAACAGAATCCCAGGAGGATGCTTTCCCGAACACTAGAATCAAGTCTAAGGTTAACTGCAATTTTTCACACATATTCGTATAAACTTATTCTTACCGCTTATACATTAACCGCCTTCTGTATCTGTTTACACTGAGTAGCCCTTGTGCTTTGTACAGGATAAACATAAAAAAAAACAGTGAAGTCAATGTCACACGTCCTATATTGACAAGCCAATATGAATGAAAAAGCCTGTCAGGAATCAAAAATGTATCAACGAAAAAAAATTGGATTTCAATTCAAACACTTTTTTAAAAAATTAATTTAAAAATTACTGTGATTATGTTTTGGGTACGGAAATACAGCAAACTCAAATCATAAATAGTTCATTCGTCTTTGCCTTATTAAAATGGCCGAGTTGTTATGAATCACTTCGTGTAAGTCGGTGGATTCGCTGATGAAAGAAAGGGGATACATGTCCCATTCTTTTTGAGAGGTAAATTTTTCTTCAGAAAGACTTCTCGATCTAGGTGCGTAGAAAGTCAGTTCTCTGTTCAAAGAAACACATATATTCTGTAAATGTAATAATCATAAGAATAATAAAAAAATCGGATATCAATTACTTTGTTCATATACACACACACACACACACACACACACACACATATATATATATATTAACGAATTTGTTTAATCTTAAATATTTCATTGCTTTTTTCTTAATAATAACTACGACACTACATTGATTTGATAAGGTCTGATTTAGTTTGCCCTGATGTGAGCCTCGTTTTGACGCCAGTAGAATTTCACAGTGTGTCCATTCACATTCAAAGTAATGAGTTTTTTTCTTCGCTTTTGTTTTTGTGATTATGTTACTTTCTGAAGAGTAATAAAATCCAGCACTGAGAATATTTTCTTTGATACCTGATATTGTTTATCTCTTATTATCATTCTTAGGCGACATATGCGTATGTTTGCCTTTGTATATATATATATATATATATATATATATATATATATTAGTATATACACACCCTTTCAACGAAGTTAGGGCTGAAGTTCCCCAATTTAATTAAGAAACATTTCTCTAATAATAACCCTCTGTGTAATTTTTTTAATAAAAATACCCTTCAATTAAATTTTGTTGTACAAATAATCTAGAAAAAATCACTAGTAATCATAATAATAATATTTTAAATCAGTACGTAAACCAAAGTAACAATAACTATCAAAATAATATAGATAACAATAATACAAACTTATACAATTGTCGAAATCTTAACAATTGCCCACTGGAAAATAGGTGTCAAAAACTTCTATTGTGTACCAATGTAATATAACATCAAATGAAAACCGAACTATTAAAACAGTTTACATTGGATCTACTAAGAACACTTTTAAACATCATTGGTATATGCACTTAACTTCCTTCAAAAACATTTTTAAAAAATCTATTGTCCCACTGTATATCTTATCCAGACAAAATTAAAAAGTGACATGTCTAGGCACCAGGCCATCCTGATTTCTTTCAAGACGCAAATGTTAAAACTCCATTGGTACATAATTCTCATTCTGGATTGAACAATATTGACACACCTAAAGCATTTTCTCGAACTAAAACTACCTAATTTTTCTAAATAACGAAGAATTCATCTTATATTTTAAAAATAAATTATTTTCACCATTTATTTTAACATATAACCTGAAAAAGAACAGTATTGTTCTGAAACATGAACATTTCTGTGTAGTGATATTATACTTTTATAAACCATTATATTGAACAGTGTTTATAAATGTAAAAGCTTGAACAGCGGGTTTTAATCTACGTGTTCTTCCACTTTCGTGTAACACACACACACACACACACACACACACACACACACACACACACACACACACATATATATATATATATATATATATATATATATGCAAAGTATATAGTTGTATCTCTGTATATACGTTTATATATATATGCACATATAAACTTCAAAGTATAGTGGAGACCTCGATTTTGAAGTCCGGGATAATAAGTTGTAAAAATACCCAATTAAAATAACAATCGATTTATTATTTATATAGATATGTAAGTTTATATATTCTATATCTATATACACATATATTAAAACACAGGAGCATTCTAATATATATCAGTGTGTGTGTGTGTGTGTGCGTGCACATATTACATCTGCATCCACACTAATATATAAAGATAAATATTCATATGACCCTGCCTAAGCACAAAGATTTATAAACTCGTAAGCACATATATGCTCATATGTATATATACATACAAACTAGCACCTATTGAATAACTGCGTAAGAATACTCAGAAATACGTATATGAATATCAACAGGCGTACCCACAATTCCATGTATAGGTATATGTGTGTGTAAGTGTGTGTGTGTGTGTGTGTTTGTGTGTGTGTGTGTGTGAATAACAAAAATTATCAGATATATTTACAAAGACTATACAAAACTACTTGAAATTCTAAAAACAAATTTATTAAGTAAAATCTCGATTGACTTCAATCACGGTCTCCAGACGACTTTAGAATCTCCTGCAACACATCTAGACTGTCTTCTTATTTAAATTAATAAATTTATTAGATTTTTGACATGGTGCAGAGTCTTGTTGCCAACGATAGGGTCTTGCAGCAACAAGCCTCTTGGCTCAGGACAGCATTATCTTCTCAAGGCACCAGCTATAGTCCTCTGTACTCTGTACTGTCACCCAAACACTCTGAAAATTTCGTATTGGAGGTTCCGGTGCATTTGCCAAGCGTGCCTTTTCCAAATTTCTGAATTCTGTTTCTGCGCTTTTTTTTCTCACAAACGGTGTCCAACTGACCCTACTATACTATGTAGATGACAAAATAAAACAAACTACGCGCATATGCGTAATTAAAACATAAAATGGTGGCAATTTACCTAGTATATCCAAAATAGTTTTGTTAAATTGAACCAAGAATTTATGCTTGTTTAATTATGTTTATAGATTTTTTTCTAAATTTCTAATAAAATGTACGGCTTAAATGCTTGATTTCTATTTTACGGTTTACCAACTCTCTGTTAGCAGTATCAACCGAAACATTTTTTCCTGATTGTAGGAATAATTTTTGCATTAATATTTATGTTTTTTTCTTCTTGTTAAACTACTTTCAACCGCGCGTATTTGCTTAGCTTGTGGTCACCGATGATATTAAACAGTTAATTGATTGACATGTTAGCTAGAAAGAGAATGGGACAATTTTTTTTTAAAAAAGAAATCATCCCTGGGAGTTAATTTCGATTTTCGACTTCTTTTATTTTGCTTTAAAATATTGTTGAAATCAATTGAAAATAGCCATCTTAAATATTTCGTAGCAGAGTTACTCATGTATCGTCTGCTTCTTTGAGATTTTCTAGCACTCTTCTCATATTCTCCTAATTTAATTGGTGCGCTTAAGTGGAGAAATTATTGCAAAAATCTGTTCGGTTACTTAATTGAGTAGTAAATTAGTTATTTAATTAATTAATTCTGTTTTTGTGCTGACGAAACAGATTTTTCCACACCCAGTTGTATTATACTTAAGCTGAATATTGATTCAAATATACACATAATTTTTTTTAGTTATTTTTTCATATTTCTTTACGTAGTCGACAGTAGCAATGGCCGACGTGTTTACAAGTTTCATTTCACATTCTAAATAGTTTTTCATGGGTTGCAGCGTTTTGTTCCTGCTCTATTTACGGTTGTCTGGAACCAACCTTTACACTCATCGAACTCAGTCAAGATCTTAGTTCAATGCCACACCCCGACCTGCTGTAGTAATTAATAGTGAAGTCCATATCACTTACCGTATATGCGTCACCAGGGCTATAAACAGCTTTGATGTCATATTTGACCTTCTCCAAACGGGTCGCTAATCATGGAAGATATGAGAGTGCCTAGCTATTTAATTCATAACTGCGAGATGAAAAGATAGATTTGGTATCAGTGCAAAAGTGAATGCAGTGAATTTGACTGTATTTAAAACTCTACTCGCCGATTTCTCGTTTCAAAGAGCCAATCATTAGACACATTGCACATCCAAATATCATCCCATATCTTGTAGATCCCTTGAGCATGATCCCGTTCACGTATTGGTCATAGGGGATACCACCTATATCCAGGCTGGTTTATTTATCTGTTTTAGCTATAGAATTTTTGGTAAAACAAGCACTTCAATATAATGGAGCTGACCAGAAATTGGTAAAATTGCAAAATAGCATTAAATGTTTGTCATAAGTTTTGTGGAGTGTTGATTGGTTGATTTTGATATAGAGGGTCTCGAGAATTTGAAGTTATTGTTTATTATTTTTGTGGTGCAATGTATTGGTTTTGTAGCTCATTTTATATAATAACTACAAGTGATAAATTTGAAATTTTGAAATAATTATATTATATCACGCATGTTTTTTTTAATCGCCATTACAACGAAATGCAAATTTTATTCCAGTTACAGTAGGTTTGTCTTTGTAATTTAACCCTGAAAATGTCCTTGAAAGTGATCGAAAGTACTTGGATTAAAGAAACTATGACACTTTGCTGAATTTCATCTTGGCATTAAGAAACTGATTAAAAATTGAAAGGATAAGTATAAAAATAAATAGACATAATATTTCTATATTATTCAATGATATATATATATATATATATATATATATATATATATATATATATATATATATTGTTTTATTTTGCTTTTAAATATATATTTTTGTTTTGTTCGTCGGAGCAGAAACCATGAAAATATTTGTAGAATAGACAGAGGGAAGCCACATCCCGCCGGTGAGAAAGTGGCTGGAGTCGAGATGCCAATTTGGGACCTATCACATTAGAGCCTTTCGAGAACACTGTGATGAACAGCAGGGGCGCTTGACCAGATATAACAGCAGCATTCCATACACGGACGAGTGGTTGATTTGTATTTGTGCAAGATGGAAAAAAACTTCCTGGCCCGACACTGTAACCCCACCTTCCTAGCAATGGGTTTGGCTATTGATTCAATGTAATGATTCGTCTTGAGATCAGAAGATAGAGTGAGGCCGAGGAGGCGCAGTATGTATGACGGGAAGGGGTATTATGTTTTTTTTTTCACTCTCGTTTTCGGAACCCACTTCTTGGATGACATCCACTCTTCCGTATCAAAATTTGGGCCCGATCGGATTATTAGTTTACAAATTACATTTATTTAAATGAAGCTACTGATGCAAAAATTCAAAATAATGGAATATGTGAATTTTATGTGTTGATAAAGCATTGCTTTCAGATGAGAAAATACAGTTCAAGCAAAGCAATGGCTTGATAAGTGTTATTCGAACTCTGATCTGTCAGAAACAACGGTTAAGAGGTGGCAAGCTGACTTCAAACGTGGTTGTACAGACACAAATGATGCTGAACGCTCAGGTCGCCAAGAATGTTCCGAAAACAATAATGTATCTCACAAACTCGTTTTGGTCGATCGTAAATTGAAGTTGCACAAGATAACAGAATATATATATATAATATATAGCAGAATATATATATAATATATAGCAGAGTTGAATATATCAGAAGACATTGTATTCACCATATTGTATGAACACTTGTCAATGAGAAAGCTGTGTTCAAAATGGGTGCCGCATCTGCTCACAGTCGATCAAAAACACCAACGCATCGACGATTCCGAGCGTTGTTTGCAACTATTTCAAAGCAATAAAAAAGGGTGTTTGCGTAAATATGTGACAATTAATGAAACATGGATCTACCACTTCCGTCTGGAGTCAAATCGGCGGTCAGGTGAGTAGACAGCAGCAGGTGAAATCCATCTAAAGCAACCAAAGAGCAAACATCAGCAGGCAATGTTTTGGCCTCCGTATTTTGGAATGCGCAAGATTTTTTGTCCACTGACTATCTTTCGAAAGAAAGAACGATCAATAGCGAATATTATATAGCATTAATGAACGAAATCACCAAAAAACAACCACAAAGGAAGAAAAAAATATATTCTTTCACCAAGACAACGCAACATGTCACAAGTCGATCACAACGATGGCAAAACTACATGAATTGCACATCGACTTGCTTCCACATCCACTAGATCTGCCCCCCCCCCAGCGACTACTGGCTGTTTGCAGACCTTAAAAGAATGCCCCAGGGAAAGAGATTTAGCTCCAATGAAGAAGTGATATTAGAAACTTAGGCGTATTGTGAGACCAAAGACAAATCGTTCTACAAAAAAATGCATCGAATAGTTAGAGAAGCGTTGAAATCAGTGTATCTTCCTAGAAGGAGACTATGTTGATGAATAAAGTCGAATTTTGCCTAAACGTTGTTTTACTTATGTAATAGAAACTCGTCGTAATATATCATCCCAAATCAAACAGAATTTAGCTGAAATTTTACTATCGACTTGAGATTTTTCTTGTTAAAAAGTTGATAATTTTTAACACATTCAAAATTATGGAAAAAAAAATTAGAGAATTTCATAAAGTAGTTTTTTTTAGACTTAACATGAGAAAAACAAATTTACATGTTAAATGTAAGAGGGAAGTAAACAAGAATTAAAAGAAAAAAATCAAAACTAATAACCGGTATATATATATATATATATATAATATGTTAGTAAGTTAACTACAATATATCTAAGTATAACGATGACAAAACTATATGAATTGCACTTCGAATTGCACTTCGAATTACTTCCGCATCTACCCTATTCTCCAGATGTGGCCCCTAGAGACTACTAGCTGTTTAAAGACCTCAAAAGAATGCCCCAGGGAAAGAGATTTAGTTCCAATGAAGAAGTGATATTAGAAACTTAGGCGTATTGTGAGACCAAAGACAAATCGTTCTACAAAAAATGCATCGAATAGTTAGAGAAGCGTTGGAATCTGTGTATCTTCCTAGAAGGAGACTATGTTGATGAATAATGTCGAATTTTGCTTAAAAACTGTTGTTTTGTTATTTAGGCCTGGAATTTATTGAGTCGTGTGTTAAATACCTTTCCTAATGGTATTTGTGCGAAAGTGAATGCATTGAATTCAATTGGAATTAGAACTCGGTTCACCGATTTCCTGTTCACTGCGCCACAACGCACATCCATGTATATATATATATATATATATATATATATATAAATATTTATATATAGATGTATCGATTAATAGAGAGAGGGAGTGAGAATGAGAGTGAGAGAAAGATAGATAGAGAGACAGACAGAAGTACCTAAATTAATTGTACACGAGTTGGCAAAACTGGGTACCGCTGCAATCAATGAGATTCGTTCACCAGATAAAGTACGTGTATGTGAGCACGCGGCCGGTTGGACGTTTTACTGGACAGATGAAGAAGCGTAGGAATATTTTTCAGGTTAAGTCTTCACGGTTAAGTACTCTACCGCCTCGAACTCACCAGCGCGCCAATCTCACCGGTTCATCTCGATGCGTCATCCACGTCGCACGATAAGACATGTCACGCTTTTCTCTGTGTTCATCTCGATCCTCCAAAGAAGCAGTCACATAAAAGATAGGCAGGTTTATTGCTGAACTGTAAATCAAGTGTCCCAGCAACGTATCAAATTGTCATCTTTACCGACCTGATGTCGGCAGAGGCTGACATTTGGTAAACCATATTCTGCAGACTTATCATAGGAAACGTTCATAACTAAGACCTTCTTCTTTCATTCTCAATAAGGAATTCTTTGTTATTTATGTTGTTCTGACTTTTATCCTCGTCTTAATTGTCATATTCACAACGTTTCGACCATTGTACGCTCCGACCTTCTTCAGGGGATTAGAATTTCTAACCGAAGACTTTATTTCGAGCACTAATCTCGTTCCACTTCCGGATGTATCAGTTAGCTCCCTTTAACGCAATTCTCTACGTTTTTATTTTTTTTAACTCCTGCTGTAGCCATTGTTTCACAACTGTTTCGGTCAAGTCACTGAATCTAACCAACGCTTTTATCCAGTTATTAATATATTATTTGTTATTAACGCATTATTCTAACTGAATAGCAACCCACAAAGTACACAGTTGGACTGTCTCGCAAAAGATCGTATTCTTCTTTTATAAAAAAATATGTAATATTGTTTTTATATGAATAAGAATACAACACTAAATATGAACAATTATAACTAAAATCGGTGAATGGAAGTGCGGTTTTACGGGGTTTTGTTTAATCATTTACTTCTAGCAAAACGATAATACCTCTAGGACGCAAAGGGTAACAGGCAATAAATAAGTATGTGAAAACCTTAATAGGGAAAGGTGAGGGGAAAAGATAATAAATGTTGTTTTTGTTTGTTTGTTTGTTTTTGTTTTATCCTTCTTTGTTTTTGTTTTTTTTTTGCCTAGCGGCATATCAGATTTTTCTGGTTTTTTAATACCTAATTTCTAAATATTTTATACTCAATTTTATTTTATTTTTGGAACTGGTAATAGCTTAGTGGCACTAGTCTTACTAGTTTAAGATCTGCAAGTTTCTTTCGATTGAAAACAATTCGTGAACTGTGACAAGATTCATTGGCCAAGATACTCAAGCCAACGCAGCAAAAGGATGTAGCTTTTACGGTCTGTACCTATTATTTAATGAAAAACGAACAGGCCCTATGCCCAGAATTGTGCCTTCCTGGATGAGATGGCTTCCTGTAACTTAATGATAAAGAACGCTTGATTTTATTTTTGAAATTAACAATGGCTTAGTGGCACAAGTTTTACTAGTTTAAAATTCTCAGGTTTCATTCGATTAATCTTCATTTCTCAAGATACTATAGCCAACACAAAAGAATGTTGCTATAATGGTCTGTACTCATTATGTAATGAAAAAGGAATAGGCTCTATATCTAGAATTTCGCTTACCTTGTAGGGATGACTACCTGTAACTTTATAAAGCACGCTTGATTTCAAAGCGGTTTCCAATATTAAAAAAAAAACAAATAAACGTTTACCTCCATTCAGAGGAAGTCTTCCACTCTATTGACTAAATTGTTTTGCAGTTCATTAACCTTTTGCAGGTTATTTACAGCCAGGAATATTTTAAATTGTCAGAATGTTTTTAAAGATAATAATGATTTACTGACAAAATTTTTACTAATTAACTCATAGTTGGGGAAGAAGAGGCGGATCCATACCTCTTTCCAAGCGTATTTGCGTCTAAGTAAATATAACAAACAATTAAAATTGTAAGTTGGCTTTCTGATTAACAATTCTGAGCTATTATCCATTAAATCATCCGCTAATCAAAACTGGCAGTACCTGGTATGATTAAGTTGTCACTCATCAAATTACTGACCAGGGTCAACGTTGCTTAACTTCTGTGGTCATACGTGAATCGGTGTTTCAACGTGATATGACCGTAAGCTGGATAATAACGAAACAAGATTCAGGAAGACAGAAGATATCGCGTGACATTACATTTAAAGATTGTAGGCGGCCGGAAAGAAGAAAAAAAAAACAACAAAAAAAAAAAACGGAAGAGATTTTCAGAGGTGAGAAGTGCAAGAAAAAGAAACTATTAGAATAGAACTAGCGGTTGCGTTTACGTAAGTTCAATATTAAAATGTTTAGACTTAGTTTCCAATGTAGTCTTCTATGTGCCCTGTCCTTTCAGTACGTAGGCGTTCATGGCTTTCCACGTTTCCCTATCCCTGGTAGCTCTGAGCACGCCTTCTCCTGTTACACCGTGAAATCCTCCTTCTGTCATCCAATGTAGTAGTATGTTTAAATCCATGCAGTAGAGACACCGAGAACAGATTATCAGAATATTTTCCATGAAAATATTTTTGAAAAAGACAGAGAGAAGCCACGTTGTAGAAAATTTCTTTCTTTGAATTTTGGCAATATATATATATATATATATATATTGCCAAAATTCAAAGAAAGAAAATATATATACCCTTTCTCTCCACCTATGTATCTGTCATCGCACCTGCTTTCTCAGCTTTCTATTGTTCCTTTCTAACTAGTTTGTACTCCTCACTCTTTTCTAATTAATCTTTTTACATTTATGTAACCCCCTGCACATCAGTGGCGTTTCCGCATTGCTCGGGGTGAAATGATTAAAAAAAAAACAAAAAACGAATATATATATATATATATATATATATATATATATATATAAAGCACCAGACCATATATCCATATATGGCAAAAGTTATACAAAATGATAGATTTATAAATGTGCAAGAGAGATTCTAATGAAAAGAATATCTGACATAACACAGGGAACCAACTTTCTTAGTAATTGATTCAGTATAACTATTCTACTATATGTCAGTGGAAACCATAAGTCCAAAAAGCGCAAATCTTTGCTCTTCTAAAAGTTAGCATCGGCCATGTTAGTGTTAGGGTTTTCTCCGAACGTAAATCTCCTCCTCTCGAGTAACTGAGAGCCTATGTGTAAAAGATATATAAGCGTTTACATATCTTTCTCTCATCCAATCTTTCCACGTGGTAAGTGCCGTTGGATCGATTAATCTGTTTACATTTCGGGTGGAACCACTGACAACTGTATGAGGCGTGCATCTGGAACTGGTGATAGAGAGGTCATCTTCCAAATCAACTCGTTGATGCACCCAAGTAACTGTGAACCATTGATGTGATAGTTCAAAGTCAATATTTGTGCTCATCTTAGATTAGCCTTGGGGCCACCACAGATCAACTTCTTTTAGAACAAAAATTCTTGTCGACATTAAATTCGATTCGGACTACCCGTTATTTTCTGATGGGAATCATATACTCATTCAACCAATCAAATTACTGGGATACCCAATATAGACTTTAAATTATATAAAAAAGACAATAAAACAAAATAAAGTAAAAAAAAAATTACCCAACTCGAACCTCGTACCTCCCACTTCAAAAACGATGTGTCAAAAGGTTGGTTTTTCCCTTGATACAGCTATTATTCTAACTATTTTCACTCCTCAGCAATGTTTACTGTTTTAAGAGGCAATAATAAGAAATGATATGATTTTGGTTAAACAAGCCGTGATTAGAATTAAACGAAAAATAATAAGAAAACAGAACACGAAAACAAAATTAATGTTACAAATGTATTTTACAAATATATAATTTGAATTTGAATTTATTGCATATAATATTAGTGAACCAAAGTACTAATATTAAGCGTGATGAAATTAATATAATGAATATTATCAATGATAGCAAAAGGCATATTAAATCTCAACCTTACAAAATTCGAGAGCCACTCAATGTAAAGTTACTATTACAATTGTAACGACGAATGAGGTGAATGAGATGGATAACAGCGAATTGTTTTTATTGATTTATTGATTTAGTTGTTAAGGCTTATCCACCGTTTTCAGTTCTTTAAAGGTAGAAAATATTATAGATTGTAAGATTTTGCTTATAACGACCACCATAATGATTTACTGGTAAAATTCGTACCAATTAATTCATAGCCGGTGGGAACAAAAGAGATGGATTCATATCCTTCACAAGGGTTTTTGCACGTAAGTGTATATAACGAACTTGATTGCAAATGAAACTCGGCTCATCGATTAACAATTACGAGTTGTTGTCCATTAACACATCACTCAATATGTCCCGGGCCTGACATATAGATGGCGCCACTAAAGAAAAAAATCCATATTTTTATAAAATACTAACTTTCAATTGACACGTGACAACTTTTGGGCCTAATCTGATTTTTAATTTACAAATTACAGTTATTTAAGTGTAGCAACTGTTGCAAATTTTTAAAACAATGGAAAAATCTGAATTTCGTGTGTGAAATAAAGCATTGCTTTCTGATCAGAAAAAAAATACTGTTCAGGCAAAGCAATGGCTTGATAAATGTTATTCGGACTCTGCTCCTTTGAAAACAACGGTTAAGAGGTGGTATGTTAACATTAAACGCGGTCGTACAGACACAAATGATGCTGAACGCTCAGATCCTCCAAAATCGGCAAATGTTCCGGAAAACGTAAAAAAATCTACAAAATCGTTTTGGCTGATCATAAATTGAAGTTGCGTGAGGTAGTAGAGGAGTTGAACATATCAGAAGGCAGTGTATTTACAATTTTGCATGAACATTTGTCAACGAGGAAGCTGTATTCAAAATAGGTACCGCGTTTGTTCACAGTCGATCAAAAACAACAACGCATCCACTATTCAGAGCGTTGTTTCCAACTAATTCGACGCATCAAGAAGACGTTTTTGTGACATTGGATGAAACATGAATCCACCGCTTCACTTCGGAGTCAAAATGGTATTCAGCTGAATGGACAGCAGCATGGAAACGCCGTCCAAAGGTATCAAAGATGCAAACATCAACAGGCAAGGTTTGGCTTTCGTATTTATTGGATGCACAAGGTATTCTGTTCATTGATTACCTTGAGAAAGAACCATCAGTAGTGAATATTATATAGCATTATTGGTGCGTTTGAATAAAGGGAATCGTCAAAAAACGACCACAAATGAAAAAGATAAAGTGATCATTCACCAAGACAATGCACCGTGTCATAAGTCGATCGCAACGATGGCAAAACTACATGAATTGTACTTCGAATTGTTACCACATCCACCCTATTCTCCAGATATGGCCCCCAGCGACTAGTAGCTGTGACAAAACCTCAAAAGAATGCTCCAGGGAAAGGGATTTGACGTCCATGAAGAAGTGACATCGGAAACTGAATCGTATTTTGAGGCCAAAGACAAATCGTTCTACAAAAAAGGCATCGAATTGTTAGAGAAGCGTTGAAATTAGTGTATCGCTCTAGAAGGAGATTATGTTGATGAATAAACTCGAATTGTTTCTAAAAGTTGTTGCTTTGTTCGTCCCTGGATTTATTGAGTGATGTCTTATATCACCCGAACACACATGTTTACTGTACCTGGCGGAACTAATTAATGTAATTCATTTATCTGTCATAGTAACAGCCATTGAATAGTGTAGAGCTAGTCAACGTTTCTTCTGTGAGATGAAAGTGGCAGGGTGAAAAATAAAAAATGTAAAATATACATAATAAAAAGCCGTATCCACCAGAAATCATATCCACCTTTCTTTAGTTTTATTGCTAACTCATTCGTGTTTATTGTTCCAACTTACACTTGCTACCATGTCATTAAACTATATGCATTAGTGCATTAAATATCGTGACTTTATTTCATAAAGAGTTGAAAAGGACAGATCTATCTGTTTTATTTATTTATTTTTTTTGTTCTCCTCTGGGTAATTGAGGGCATAAGTTTAGAGTAATAGAATAAAAAGTCTTAGAACAACTGCACTGGTTCGCTAATTTTTAAAACATGATGTCTTCCAGAACGTTCTTTTTCCCTTGGGTACAAAATCTTTTACATTTTTAAGAAACCGTTTCTTAATATTTTTTCCTTGAGTTGTTGCTTTTGTTCGTTCCTGCCATTTGCTTGTAGCATGTCAACCTCTATGGGTCATTTAATGCCGAAATTAAAATATTTTGCACGCTATTTTATTTTGTTTTATTTTTTTAGCTAATAATGATTTTAGCGACAAAAGTTTTACTAATTAACCCACAGCTAGAAGGAGAAGAGGTAGGTTCCTACCTTTCCAATGGGTAATTTGTGCGTAAATGAATATAAAGAACCCAACTGGAATTAGAACTCGGCTATGCAATTCACAATTCCGAGTCTTTATTCATTACATCTCCCACATATCCTACTTTACAGCACCTGGTATTCCCAAACAGTCACTGATGTTGGTACTGACCAGGCTCGATGTTGCTTAACTTCGGTGATCGTACGGAAACCGGTGTTTCAACTTTTTGTGGCCATGAGCACTGGTTCCCGCCGAAGCAGAGTAGGTATATTAAAGAACGATCAACACATAGAAGTGGGTAGGTTAACCTATCATCCGGTTCACACTCCTCCCCTGACTTTTGAAGACAAGTGGATATTTATCCCTTGTTTCGGGTTTAGGGTTGATTTATCATTTTCCTCTAAAGTCTTTGCATTCGCTTTTAACTACATGCGTCTTTACGGCATTATCGCCTTGCTTGGGGTGAATTGATTTAAAAACACGTGATGTATTCTGTAACAACTAGAATAATGGATACCTGAAGATTGCCAGCGGATATTTCACCGAAACTTTGCGTCGATAATAAAATCTATTGTTAGCAAAAACGAACAGCAAAGTTGCAAATTACGAACTGGAAATGCTGAAATAAAACAAGTACAAGAATTGAAATATCTGTGAAGACTATTAATAGAAAATGGAAAATGCGACACAGAAATCCGAAGTCGGATTTCGATAGAAAAAGACGCTTTCTAAAAGCTAAGCAAAGTATTAAAAACAGAAAAATGTCGTTAAAACAAAGAATAACGTACTGAACTGTGACGTAATACTAGTCTTGATATATGGCTATGAATACTGGACAATCTCCTCACAGATGAAGCAGAGTCATGAAACAACAAGAAATGTGGTTCTACGGAAGGATGCTGAGAATATCATGCACCGGACATGAGTGCAACGACGAAATTCTAGAGCTAATTAAAACATAAAGAATACTTATTCTTAACATCAGGAGGAGAGTGCTGAAATTTCTAGGGCACATAATGCAGAAAGACGACTTGGAAAACAAGAAAGCAACGGATAATCTACCTGTCGAGCTTGATTCAGTGGATGGCAGAGTAACGTTTAGAAGAAATAGTATAATTACGAAAGAGCTATAAAGGATAGAAAATTGTAAGGAGTAATGATCGTCAACATCCTAAAGGGACACGGCACAGAGAAGAAAATCCAAAAATAGTTCAACTAAGTTAAAATAAGTTTATCACATTTCCTAAAACAGTCCCTAAACAGAGGGCGTATAGAATCGTTGATGAACGAAAAAAGCATCAATGGCACTTTTAAGAAATGTGATTATAAATTTTTCACCTTTTTGTTCGATGTGTCGTAGGCGATCATTGCCCTCCACATCTCCCTGTCCTGAGTAGCTCTTAACACGCTTTCTTCTGTTAGACATTCCAAACCCCGCTCTGTCATCCATTTGCTCAAGCCTATCAAATATGTTTGACACTACGTTTCCTTGTCTCTGTTTCCTTCTATCTGACCTGTGAATATCAGATTCTCCAAACCCTTCTTCCTCATTACTTGTCTCCAGGAACTTCAGCTGTCTTTCCCTGATGTTAAGTAATAATTTCCTTTTCGTTTACATCCTCTCCATAATCTCATATTTGCTCACATGTTTGGTGCATTGTATCCTCAGCATCTTTCTGTAGAACCACATTTCGGTGGTTTCAAGTCTTCCTTTCATCTTTCATGATATTGTCCAGCATTCACTGCCATATTGAAAAACCAGATATCACATAGCAATCCAGAATTCTCTTCTTTGTTTCCAACAATTTTTTCTTGTTTTTAAAAAGTTTCTGGAATGCATCCTTGGCGATGCCAATTGGCCGTCGGATCTCAGTAGAAAAAACGCAAGAAAATCTGTAGGTTAAATAATAGAATTTATAAGGATAAAGTAATTACTAGCGCTTCCTTCCAGATTTTCTGCAAAGATAATTAAGATATTTCAAATTTCTAAAACACGTAATGAACAAAGATGACTTGGTATATTTGACACTCCCAGGACTTATTGAAAGCAAGAAGTGCATAACCTATCTAACGAGTTGGTGTAATAAGATGGCAAAACAGGGTTTAGGAGAGATAGCAACAAAGATAAAATTTTCTAAGAGCTACAAAGTACAATTGTGTAGAGCCATGATCGCCAACGTCTTCAAGGAACATAGTAAATAGATGAAGAAGAATTTCATCTTATCAATGAAATTAGCATATTTGTGTTTTTATTTTTTGGGCAGTTAAGGTTGTTAATGAGGGATAGTTTCCCCACTTAATGCCCTACTTCCTTTGTCAATTGTCGAGTCATGAAAGAATTAAAATGGCTGATGATGGAGGGAAGAGGGCAGCGAGAAGTGGATTCATAATTCATGCCAATCATATTAATTCAAAAACAAGATCAGCTAATATTTCAAATCTTACGCTTTCCATTAAGGCTAGATTTTGTGATTTTCATGACCGCCATATTGAAATTAAATGAATACAATGAACACTGATACTTGCAGTTTGAGTTTGAATAAAAGTTCAGATTCGTTTTTAGTTTCTACAAATTAGGTGCGGCTATTAAATAACGAGACTTGAACTTCTGTAAATGTAGTCACTGCAAGACTTGATCAGTGTTAGTCGAGCAGCTTCATGTATGCTTGAACCACGTGGCATACAGTGACCAATCAGAAGACAGATATTTCAAATTGATGTATTGCTTGATTTTTTAACTGAACCTTTTTATATCACGTCAGGAAAACGTCTATTTCAGTCGATGCGTAACTGAGAAATGAAAAAAAAAACTTTATGGTTTTGTTTATGCTTACACATTGATTAATAACTAACACATGTTCTGCGCAATCTCGTTATTTAATAACCATTATAGGCTTTAGCCTTATTGCGTTACTTCTGTTGCTAAAATGTTGGCAAAAATAATGAGAGTAAAATCTTTATCATGAAAAAGTAATCTTTCTGAAAACAATCATGTCAAAGGATATAGACTTTAGCGATTCCTTTTTATAGAACCATTTATTGGTTTTCACCTCGACGGCACCCAAGGTATACAGGGTGTCTCAAAAATATGTATACACTCTTGTAAAGCTGAAGCCACCTTGAGAATGCTGCAAGAATCAATCATGCCAAGAATTTGAGACATTTTGTGAGATCAGTAATTTTATTTTCAGCTAGATGAAGCGCCACCATCGTCATGTACGATCGTACCTGAAAGATGTATCGGAAGACGGGTCCTGGACGTCAGCTCTTCAATCTTTTCTCTCGTGGGGATACTTTAAAGATAAAGTCTACGCTACAAAACCAGCAACAATCACGGAAATGAAAGCTTCCTGGGAACTGATGATGGGTCAGTCAGTCAGTCAGTTAAGTGCTATACGTGATACACGCTTTGGGCGATCATGTCTCGAAAGAGACATGACTGACTGGGCAGAAGATTATCCCGCAGTAGGTTGCCATTACTTTCTGCTATAGCCTGGTTGCCAACCATAGCCACGGAACCCAGTCTGTCCTGCTGTTTAAGCGATAGCTGGAGGGAGAAAAGACGGATTCATAACTTTCCCATGGGAATTTGTACGTAAGTGAATGCAACGAATTCACCTGGAATTCAAACTCAGCTCGCCAATTTCTCGTTCTGAATCGATATCTACGGCACCATATCGCACATCCTCATATACATAATGTGAATTCCATATATTTGCTTCCTTTTTTTTTTTAATTAGTTATTGAAATCGGAATAGGTGGTCATATCTTGCTGGGGGCATAATCGTGAAATTCTTCAATTATCTACTGTTACGTTGCGTGGAACATCTGAGAGGCAGTTGATGGTGTAGTTCATGTTGGAACATGTACTATCATCCAGCCTACCCAGGGGTTATATATAGTGCCTAACTCTACAATATTGGCACTGGCATTGATAGAGTTGATCTTCTAAAAGAATTTCCGGCAGTATGGCATGTTTCCCGTTGATCGTGACCTGGGAAAAATAAAATATACACTGATAAATCTAGCATTCGTCAGTGCATTGAATACTGTTGCTATAGCTGGTCTGGTAATCTCGCTATTCATTTCGAGGTTATCAACAAAATTCAAAGAAGGATCTGCAATGTAATCGGTCCTGACTTGACATCTCGACTTCAGTCACTTTCTCACCGACTTGACGTGGTTTCCCTTCCTTCTTGGGGTGAAATGATTTAGAAAAAAGAATTACCGAAGGTACATTCGTCGATATAGACGTTAAACATTTAAAAGCGGTATTTCCTTCCTCATTACGTGCCCCAGAAACATCAGCAGTCTCTTCCTGTACCTACTAAGTATAAGTTTCCTTTTCGTTTGCATCCTCCCGAAAGCCCGTCGTCACTCACATGTTCGGTTCACAGTATCCTCAGCATTCTTCTGTAGAACCTTTTTTCCGTCGCTTTAAATCTTTTCTTCATTTTTGAGAAGATGGCACCGCATTCGCTGCCATATAGAAGAAGAGATATAACAATCCAGTACCCTTTTCTTTGTTTCCAACGAACTCTTCCTGTCTCTCAGTAATCTGATTGGAAATTGTGTTCTTGGCCATGTCAATGCGTCTTTGGATCTCAGTGTCACACTTTCCGTCCTCTTCTCAGATCACTTCTCTAGTATTTGAATTTCTGCACTTGTTTGGTTTTAGTATCCCCGAGCTGTAGTTTGTATTTTGGGATCCTCTTTTACTGATGACCATATATAAAGTGAAATATATATATATATATAATGAATCTTCTTTTGTTGATTTAATCGGTGTTAGGAGACGAGGCAGTCAAAGTTTATAGCACCTTTGGAAAGTTCCTGAAAATGATACAGGGCGTTGATTCAAGCATTGTGAATGAATTGGGGAAACGGGACATTTTCGTAAACCGGGCATGGTTGTGCTGGCAGGAAGTCACAATTGATCATGCTAAATTATGATCTCTCGTAGAAACTGGAATGGGACACTTCTCAATGTAGTTACAAGTGGTTTCTGCTGTTAAACAAATACAAACGTTTTTGACCAGGAGCCTAGAACAGGTATTGGCTGATAGCCCTTGCTGACAGATGTTATCGGAAAATAAGACTAGACGGTTATATATATATATATACGTGTGTGTGTGTGTGTGTGTGTTATATCACTCTCTTGGGTATATAATTCTTCTGAAACAATGTTGCTTGACATTCGAGGCCCTCTCATGACGACGGCGATGATGATAATTCTTCAATTTAATTCTGCAGTTCTGGGTCCAGGGTGCTAAATCAATGATGTTGGTACAAACGAACGACGAATGCTGGACGACAATATTGGGCCGCTGACGAAAATTAAACTTCATTTATTCAGCGGTTTTCACTACAACCGCAACGGCGATTATTCTCAAAACTGCCGGGGCGACGCTTAAAACTTTCAACTCAAATCATGAATGCTTTTCGTCGGGGACCACTTAACACGACATCTTCACAAAAAATCATTTTCCCATCCCAATCGTTTCACAATCTTCTTCATGTTCAACAAATATAATCTGCAACAAACGCCTCTTTTGAAAACAATAAGACCAAACTCGAGATGTACGTTGTGGTGCAGTGGATATCGGCTCGGAACTAGAAATCGGGGAGCAGAGTTAGAATTCCAGTTGAATTCTTTGCATTCACTTACGCACAAATTGCATAGGGAAAGGTATTAATCCGTCTCTTCCTTCTAGTTATATGTTAAATAACAGGGAAGATTGGGTTCTATAGCCTTGGCTGTCTACCACAGAAAGTAATGGCAACCTACTGCGGGATAATCTTCTGCCCAGTCAGTCATGTCTATTTCGAGACATGATCGCCCAAGCGTGTATCACGTATGGTACTTAATTGACTGACTGAGGACCAGACCCATAAGTAAAAATTAATGTAAAATATGTTTTGTTTTTTTTTCATACAAAGACACCTTCGGTGATATGCCATGGGTTAAGAGGTTGTTTGGTCAGAGTTGTCAGCACCCCACCTTGGGGTGACCCCAATTTTACTCAACCGTACGCGTCAACGGTTATGCCCAGAATCCAGCAAAATCAAAATAAAAGTTGGGACACAAACCTCTGACCTCGGTAGACAAAATAAAAGTCACAATTAGAAATTGTTTTCTCTTTTGCGCACCTGGCTGATATTTTTCAACAAAATACATTTCACTCAAATTTCAAAATATCTCACCAAGCGCAAATAAACTTTATTGTCAAAAATTTTATGATTCTCAAAAATATTGTCTAACGAATATTTAACAATTACCACGATGAATTTTATCAATAATCTTAAGATTTACAGTAGAGGAATAGGACTATAAGTGGCAGCAATGTTCAAGACATTGACAAATGGTAGACATGTGCACATGTAAAATAGATTCTGGAGAGAAAAACGTGTAACACGACAAGGGAGCCAACTTTCTGAGCAGCGAACTCGAAGTCACAAGTCATCGTTACCGAGGGTGTGAACGTCCTGGCGTTGTCCAGACTGTTGTTCACTCCCAGAAACTGTAACTGAGGTCCACTCAGCATAGTTGCAGTATAAACCACAGGTGGGCTCTGTGTGTGTTGAACAAACACAAATGTGAGTGAGCAGGTGTCTGCAATGGGGATTAGCTAGCCGCCCCGGTAGTCGGGTATCCTCGAATACGAGTGACCAGCCATTATATATATATATATATATATATATATATATATATATATACGTGTGTGTGTGTGTGTGTGTGTGTGTGTGTGTGTGTGTGTGTGTGTGATCAGCATGGCTTTACGAATAATCGTTTGAAACCGTTTTAAATACCTGTTGCAGAGTTTCATTGCTTTTTGAGAAAGGCATACTTTTTAACAATGGCTACAGTGGAAGATATGGCAATTGTCGGAAGTTCCTGGTTTGCAGAGTTGCCTCCTTATATCTGCTCTTAAAGAGACTGATTGCGAGAGACAGACAGACAGACAGACAGACAGAGACAGAGAATTATATATATCAACCCCGTCTCGTCGACCATCTTGCAAATCTTATGAATTTGATCTTTAATAAACATCTCCCTATTGTGACCGCATGTCAAATCTACACACAGAGATACAATGAGTATGAAATTGTTACTGGGATGAGGTCAATTTTTCGTACATGCGCACTACTTATTAATTTTCAGGTGAGTCTAATCGGCCCGGTTTTTACCACTCCTCGCGCAATTTAAAATCATCCGACCTTATAAAAATATAGCGTTTTCTTTTTGCAGAGTGAGGAATTACTTTTGCATCTGATGACTTACAACGGAAAAATGCCGATTGTAGGTTGTTGTAAATTAGGTACCTCAAGTCATTTTCGATATCTAACTTTTGAAATGAATTTTAAAAAATGAAAAAGTTTTCTTGAAACTTTTATTTTAGTTTTAATTGAAAGGTAAATGTACTATTTCCATGCTCTGGTTTATTTCAAATAGAAATTATATTGCTTGGAATATAAAGGTTTGAATTTTTGTCAATTTTTGAATTTTGCCGCCATTTTTGAGCGATCTACACATTTGTATACAAAAGTTAATTCTCGGTTTTAAAAATCTTGTAAAAATAAAATATACATCTGTGACACATTATTTTTGGAAAATTAGCAAATTTTATGTTAAATTTATCTGAGTAACACAAGTATTATTTATAGCGTGAAATTTAAAATAAAACTATTTCTTAATCAGAGATTTGAATTTTTTACCTGTCCGCCGCATATCAAATCGTGTTGACAAGTTCCCAATTAGAGATAATGTAACACTATTTTTGGCATGGCAACGGAGAAGAAGAAACTATATTAGTTGTATTATTGTTTCAGATCAAATGGAAGAAATTGTGTTGGTTCGTATTATTAATTTTTATAAATCGAAAAGAACCAACTGGAAAAATTGTTTTGTTCTAATATGAACAGAGGAAATAAATTCATTTTGTTCCAATATGAGCAAAAAAAAAAAAAATAAAATAAAGAATGGGAAATTACAACCAAAAAGCTGAAATATAAACTAATTCATATTTCATTGCAGGTGTGAGTGTGAGTGTTATCAGACAGCCAGATCACACGAGGTCAGTAGAAGCAGCCTGGCTGACGAAGGGTTCAAAACTGATACAGAGAATTTTGTAAACCCTGATGTGGTTTTGGATTGTCGAAAACGATTGTCACAAATAAAGGGAATATTTGATAAGAGCAAAGATTAGATTGCTTGCTGTGAGAAATGGTTAAATTAAAATTTCCCCGAGAAAGGTACATACAGGCTAGATTGTTGACGTCAAGGGGGGAAAAGACGGAAAGAAGTGATGTCATAGATTAGGTTAAACCAGTTGGTTAAACCAAGGGAAAGGGGTAACTCGGCTCCAAAGCTGTGGACGAGAATGATTTCATTGGCAGCGAGGTCCAAAAAGTAGATTTGCATAAACAACCCAGTGTTCGTCATTCTCCACACGAGTAAAGTAGGGACAGTAAAATAGGGACAAGTATAAAAACAGAACCCCGGGGAGGCCAGATACAAGTTGTTGCTAAGACAAGGAAGACGATTTACCGCCGCTGCCAGCTTTACCCACCACACAGAAAGACCATCCTTAAAGCTTTTGTGTGAAGCGAATAAAGATATTTTGAATTGCCACAAACTTGAAACTCCGATTGGAGTGAAGTGACATTACAAACCAGAGACGCGAATTAATGATAAGAAGAAATATTCTTCGCAAATTACTACTTAGAGATATTGGTCAAAACTTCCGTTCCGTTGTTGGCTTGTTAGGAATAGGGTTTGGAAAGAAACAATTGGCGATTGTTTTTATTCTATTTTCTTTTTGTATATAAAAACTTTTTCCGCAACTTATTTGGGCGTCATTCAATTTATCTTTGGTGCCGTTTTCATTTACCCATTTCTGCGCGAGCGTCCAGTCTGGTTTGACTTGGCGGAGAGACATCTAGCGAGAATTCAGCGTGACTTCCTTGAGATTGAATTTCACAACATGGGCGGGAAAGAACAAAGTTATAAAAGTCAACTCGAAGATCAACTTCTGAATCGAAGCGATCAACGACCAGCACTCGGGCGGATGTCACAATAAGATAAAAGTGTATGGTGTTTGTAAGTGACAAAATTGTACAAATTTTTTTCAGGTCAGGGAAGAAATGCTGACCTTTTACTTTGCAAATTACCATACAAAAAAACTTCAAATACACACAAAAAAATTAAATTATTTTTAAAATATGGAGGCAAAACGATTTTTATTAAACCTTTCAATTTTCGATAGGCAATATAATCATCAATTCTTAACTAAAAAATCTAACCGCAATAAATCATTGATGATTCTAAAAATATTTTTGAAATTTTATAATTTATTATAATAAAAAGAATGAAAACAATTCTTTTAAAATTTCATTAGTAATCGATTTTTTTCACACTATAATGTCCTTAATTTTTATTATTTATTCAAGCAATTAAAAGCTTATCAAATTAAATAATATCAAAGTTTTATTCCATTTTTTATTTTCTTCTTCCTGGCAGATTTTCGGATAAAGAGGCAAAATTAAAAAAGAATTATATCGCCTAATGAGTCCTGCGCTTAACGAATAAAATTATAGACCGCAACAAATTAAAATTTATTAAAATTTCATGGATTTACTCAGTCATAATGTGTAGTATAGTGACAACAGCCAAGCCTTACAACGGTGGCAAAATATGTAGACTGTGCCAGGAAGAAAAGTTCGCGATTACGCTATTCCTAAACAAAAATGAATTATTGAATGAAAGAACAGAAATTATGAATAGGTGTAACCAAAAATACCTATTAAGTTCATAAAACCAAGGATAAAAACGTGATAATATCTTGTAATTTTAAAAATTGCTCGTTCAAAAATTCCCCGTTACGTAAGCGTTCAAAAGATCATTGTTACGTGGGCGTTCCTAAAAAAAACCTTAAACTGTAAAATCAGTTATTGTAAATCGCCTGAAGATACCACTCATGATAGAAATCTAATGAAGAATATATATATATATATATATATATATATATATATATATATATATATATATTTATATGTGTGTGTGTGTGTGTGTGTGTGTGTGTGTGTGTGTGTGTGTGTGTGTAAAATTCCGAAATAAAAAAAACAAGAAAATTCTTGAAGGAGTGCTCAATACAGACTAGAGCAATGATGATCATTACTTGACAAAATACAAGAAGTGTTGAAACAAGATAACTACTTTGTAGTGATGTAATAACATGCTTATAATTATGAATTATATATATATATATCCGAGTGAATACAGAACGAAGAAAGAATTCTTACAACGTCCAAAACATTAATTTAAAACAGTGCTTGATATATAATATATAGAGCTGTGAATATTTATTATAAATTATATTTTAGAATATGTACATAATTTTTCAATATATATCCACGACAAAGGTACGTTTTAAACAGTATTTTTACCTGAAATTAAAGCCAAAATACGATGTTTAGAACGGCTCATGATTAAACATAATAGACATTCATTGCCTGTTATATTTAACAGTATACGTTTAGAAAAAATGTGTGTGTGTGTGTGTGTGTGTCGAATATATACACTGGAACCTAGCAAAAATGAATAAAATATGTAAAAAACAGGTAGAAAAATCGTGTCTTTAAGCTAACATGTTTCACTTTAATAAGCTTCATCAGAGATCTTGTAAGACTAATATTCTTAACAAATTTGATTTATAAAGACAAAAAATATTTAAAATCTTGTGTGTGCGTGTCTTTCCCTTTCAAATATTATTCGGTAAATTATCCATGCTACTATCTTTTAAAACGTATTTCATTCAACCCCCTTTATGATTTTACCTGTACACATTTATACGAACGCAACATATATCGCTCGGTTTAAGGCCACATCGCAACGTCGAGCCTGAACAGTAACTAAATGGACGACCACATGGGAATATCAGTTGCCGTAAGTTTGTATTTACGAGGGCGTAGTGGTTAATGAAGGCGTGCGTTATAGTGCAGTGGATATCAGCTCGAAAAGAGAAAACGGAGAGCCGAGTTCAAATTTCAGTTGATTCGTTGCATTCACTTGCGCATAAATACCCTTGAGGAAGTTATTAATCCGTCTCTTTCCTCCGGGTTGGATTGTATAGCCTTGGTTGACAACCACCCTACCTTATAAAGTAATGGCAACCTACTGCGGAAAATTCGTCTGCCCAGTTTATGAGACATCATCGCCTAAGTGTGAATCCAGTATTGGGCTTGCATTTTCAGATATAATAAACATTAGCAAAATTAAAATTTCCACTCCCATTCATTCATGTCACCTGGGTTGTGGCGCAGTGGATATCGGCTCGGAACGAGAAATCGGGGAACCGAGTTCGAATTCCAGTTGAATTCCTTGCATTTACTTACGCGCAAATACCCTTGGGAAAGGTATTAATCCGTCTCTTCCCTCCATTTATGGGTTAAATAATAGGACAGATTGGGTTCTATAGCCTTGGTCGGCAACCAGTCTACCGCAGAAAGCAATGGCAACCTACTGCGGGATAATCTTCTGTCCAGTCAGTCATGTCTCTTTCGAGACATGATCGCCCAAGCGTGTATCGCGCACGGCACTTAACTGACTGAACTGACTAAATGGATAGGAATTGTAAATCGGAGAGCCTATTTTTAATTCCCCTTGAGAAAATTATGAATTTGCATAGTTTCCCGTATCTATGGCTTAATTAGTAAGATTATTATTATATCCCCCTTTAAAGGTCTTATAATCTAAAAATATTTTCTAACTTTAAATGCAAAAGCTCTCTTTGCAGTAGAGAATGAATCAATCATATATCAATAATCATATACATATATCTATCGTCATGAGATTTTACCCCAAGAATATGTTTGAATTTGCAAATAATGAACAAGGTATGCTACATATTAAAATTTCTGTGTATGCATAAATACATATATTTGTGATTATGTGTAGCGGTGTACATATGATTACAAATATGAGAAAATATTTATGTCAATGTACACATGTGAGAAAATGTGGTAAATGTATATTATTTTATGTAAATATGTGTGTGTGTGTGTGTGTGTGTGTAGGCAGTGATAAATGTTATTTGAATTATCCATAAATAATTTATTGTTTCTAGATTTTCAATTGATTGTTTTGATTCGAAAAGACATTATTGATAAAACATACCTATTAATTTTTTCAACAATTCAATTACATTCTTGTGCACATTAATTGAAACAGCTGATTTAGTTACCTTTCCCTCATCCTACAGTACGTTTTAGGCCCACTGGAGTTACAGGGTGTAATCGATTTCTATTTTTTCCTCAGAGTAGATCATTTGCAGTAGTGTGCAGGAATATAAATCTATATTTGGGATGTATGATGAAATTTGTTTGGCCTTGAAATATATTGCGTACGATTTTATCACGCCCTGACACTATTGTCTCGACTGTCGATTAGTTGTCCTAAGGACATTGTCTGCCATGGGCGTTGCTCCAAGGAAGCGTACAGAAATTCTAACACTGCACAATCACACTGGCAAGCCTTAAAAAGAAATTGCTGCTATTGTTGGTCTTAGCTTTTCAACTGTCAGTTGTGTTACCAAGGCAAAGAAACAGACTCGATCCATCAGTCCAAAACTTAAAAGGAAAATGCGGTCAAAAAAGAAAAACAACACCAAGAGACAACCAATATGTTATCGGGTAAAGTGTGAAATACCCTAGGAAGGCATTATTCGTTTTGTTTCAGTTAATCTTATACCAGGGTGTGCGTTTAAAATTAAATAAGGTTGTCATAAGAACGTCGGTCTCATCAATGACTACTCTCAAATATATTTTCCTTATATGACATTTAAAATGAAATATTTAGCTCAAACAACATTCTTTGGATAAGTGTCTTGCATACACACACACACACACACACACACACACACACACACATATATATATATATATATATATATATATATATATATATCTATATTTGTTTATATATATATATATATATATATATATATAATTCTATATTTGTTTATATATATATATATATATATATATGTGTGTGTGTGTGTGTGTGTGTGTGTGCAAACATGTTGTGTCTACTTATTTTTATCCGGATCCTTTCCGGTTGTCTAATCATGGAAGCCGTCATAGTATTTTTTTTTTGTATTGATATACTTTCTGTCTTTTCGAAAATCATCTTCAGGCGGTAAATTACAAAGACATGCCTATTGTGACAGCGATAACATCTGCATTACGTTGTAATGGAGATCTGTAGAAAGACACGCACGAACGCGCTCTATAAATATTTAAAAATTTTAAAAGTTATCCATTGTAGTTTTGGATTAAAAAAAAAACAAGCGAAATTGGTACAAAACTAAAATGGCATTAAATGCTACATGCCCTGTCTCTTGTCGCTCTTAATAGTTTTCCTCTTGGTGTCTCTCCCGAGCCCCATCAAGTCTAATAAATATGTCTCGCGCTGTTTTCCCTTTTCACACTTTCCTTCTATCCGCCCTCTGTGTATTAGATTCTCCAGACCCTTCCTCCTCATTACGTGTCCCAGGAACCTCAACTGTTTATTCTTGATGCTAATTAACATCTAAAATCATTCTGAATCTCTTTCTGGATTTCTACAGAGTGAATTAAATGAAATTAATTACTTTCCATTTACAGTATTTTCTTGATTCTTGGCTAATTTTGTTTAACGACACAATCAGCCCCTAAGAGTTATTTAATGTCAGAATTTAAACATGTTTAACGCAATTTTATGTATTCATCTAAATATATTTTGAACCCAATTGTATATCTTCAATAAAATGTATTACTTTAATTGTACTATAAATATGTTGTATTGGTAATTTGTTTTATATATATATATATATATATATATATATATATATATATATATGAAATGAATTGTTTATTATTTTAGACCGCTCGACCACGAATGACCTCCAGTCTAAACGAGGTTTCAATCAAGCCTATATAACACAATTTTCGATTCATCGCAACAACCATATCTGCTCTGAAATGTATCGTAATGTCAACAAATGTAAACATGCTTCGGAAATTAACGAATTTTAACGAAACTTGGTTATAAACAACCGACAATTTGAAATGAATTGTTTGAATATTATTTTTTATCGATACTCGTATTTAAGTAGATATTCTGTTTTGTAATTAAACAGTATTTATATCTACTGGCCTGATTATTTACGATAAATTTTTATTCGAATCCTGCCGAATGACACACATTTTCGTAATAAAAATTTATCGTAAATAATTCATATTTGAAATGTGTTTACATCTCGACAGATGCGAGATAACTGATATAATCATACAATTTTTTTTTTCCGGTAAGGGGACGAAACCATAAAATATATGACCTTTTAATGTACCTATAGAAATTGCCATACAAAAATATTCAAAGACGCAAAAGAAAAAAATTTGAAAATTATTTTAAAAATACGACGGCGAGATGATTTGTATTAAACGTTTTAATTTTCAATTAGTAAATATAGTTTTCACTTTCTAACTTTCCCTGCTTACGAAAATAAAAAGGTTTTTAACAAAATTGGAACACGTTAGAAAAGATCAATTTTTTTTTCTAAATAATTAAAAATACTTTGATCTTTCCTCTTAATAATGGCATAAACATTTTGATGGAAAACGTTCGTTTTTATTAAGTTTGGGATCTTTTTTCTTCTTACAGTGCTGTTTTTTCAGCGATTTAGTGGAGCTATATAACTTACTCTCTTTCTCTCTTACTCTTTTTCTCTATGTTCATGTACTTCTCTATCTACCTCCGATTTCTCAATACGGCGTTAAACAAGTAGGAGGAAAACATTAATAAACTCTAGAACTTTTTGTCAACCTTGTCAATATATTAGCAATAAGATTATGCGCGCGCAAATGCCAACACGTATGCGCATATATGCGCAAAATCAAATATCCTTCCCCCTACCTTGTCTGTACATATATGGGTAAACACGCACACACACTAATCTGTCTTCCTCCTCTCTTTCTTTCACATACATACACGAGTTTACGCACATTCTCTGTGTGTACGCACAAATGCGTGTGCGTGTGAGTCCAAAGTGTGTTCATAGTGAACTTTCAATATCTCAAGTTATAGAGTGATAAATGATTAGACAGAATTTCCCGCCAAAATATATTATCTGGGCCAATTCTTAATTATAGACTGACATCTTTTTTGATCACTGATGATTTTCCGCCATTGCCACAACCGACCCTCCCATCATATCTATTTATAAAACTCCCCAACATCAACGGTTTCGGCTTCCCCTACCACGCTTCTTCCCTCATCTCACCTTCTCTCTTCACACACCCATAACGTTGTCAAACACCCGAAGTAATCAGGTCATCAAAAGACGCCAAATTGGAGACATACGCCGAGTAGCGCTTGTCAAAACCTTCAACTAAAACGACATAAGCGTTTTCAGATTTTATTTTTTCAACAAGATAGGCAACATGCTGAAAATTTATCGGCCAGAGATTTTTTTTTAAATCTAACCAAATCATTGTTGATAGGATTAATTATTTCTTAGTGCCATATATACATAGTTGCTGCGACTATATGTCGTGTAACTATCCATTCATAAATCTAGGCAAATATGTAGCTTTTTAGTCTTGTTAGGGTCTTATATTTTCAGATTTTTTAAGTAGTCAGTCAGTCAAGTGCCATACGTGATACAGGCTTGAGACATGACTGACTGGGCAGAATATTTTCCCGCAGTAGGTTGCCATTACATTCTGCGGTAGACTGGTTCCGACCAAAGCTAAAGAACCTAATCTGTCCTGTTATTTAATCCATAACTGGTGGGAGGAAACGGATTAATACCTTTCTCAAGGGTATTTGCGAGTAAGTGAATGCAAAGAATTCGACTGGAATTCGAACTCGGCTCTCCGATTTCTTGTTCCGAGCCGATATCCACTGCACTACAACGGACATAGTAGCAGTCATATAAATGCCGCATATCGTGTAATGAGTGACACTTCATAGGGTTTGGTATCTTTAGTGGTTTTTAAGACATTAAGATGTTCGTTGTGGTGCAATGGATATTGACTCGGAATGAGAAATACGAGAGCCGAGTTCGAATTCCAGTTAAATTGGTTGCATTCCCTTACGTGCAAATACGCTTAGGTATCACTTCTCCCTCTGCAGGACAGATTAGGTTCTATAGCCTTGGTTGACAAAAAGAAATGCGAAATTTTCTGCCTAGTCAGTCATGAACGAAAGATACACGCCCAACTTAACTGACTGATAGATATTTAGATAAACGTGACTACCTTCATTACAGGTTTGTTCAAATTTGTAGAAATAATTTCGGGGAAATTAATCTCAAGATCCTTACAAATAGCTTCCTTGAGCTGTCATTCTCGTTTCGTTCTCTTATAAATTCTATCAAAGATAATGTGAGGATTTTATTTTGCAACAAGTATTTAAGTTGAAGTAAAAATGATAATTTTTCAGAATCATTAAATTCAGGAATGCTAGTAATTGAAGCAAACTATGGAGGATGCTAAGTGCTGTAATTTAAAGACCAATAAATGAAAGTGAGTAAATGCTGTTAATGTGCCACAGAGTTATTCATTAAATTGCTCAACTTCGATCTGTTCACCCTTGAATCAATTTCTCCAAAAATACGTTATATTTTTTAATATTCAATATATATATATATATATATATATATATATATATATATATATATAGTGTATCAAAGCAGCAGATAATTTTCTAAACATATATTGTTAAATATAAAAGACAATGAATGTCTATTATGTTTAATCATGAGCCGTTCTAAACATTGTCGTATATCGGACTATGTTTTTTATTTTCCCCTGAAACTAAAACCAAAATACGATGTTTAGAACGGCTAATAATTAAACATAATAGACATTCATTGTCTGTTATATTTAACAATATATGTTTAGAACATATATATATATATATATATATATATATATATATATATATATATATATTTATCCGTGTGGGTACAGAACGAAGAAAGAATTTTTTCCGTTCAAAACATTAATTTAACTTATAATATATATATCTATATATATATATATAATAAAAATTTAAACCTATTGAACTGATAATTTATAATTAATATTATTATTTTATAGTTCTTATGAAGAAATACTCTTATAACTTAAAAAATGCTCATTGTACTGGGTGTAGGTTTAAATTCCTATGATTATTTTATTTGTAATTTTGATAATTTTATAAAAAGTTAGCTTATGGAACAGTTAATGTTTTAATTAATACTATTATTTTATTTGTTCAAATGAACAAATCTCTTTAACTTGATATTTTGATATCGCAGTCAACCATTATTCTTATCTTTCTGTTGGTTTTAATTTTTTATTTCTTCTTTTATTTTTTCTGTTATCTGTTACAATGTTTGAATTCGTCTTCCCTCTTCTTTTTTCTTTTTCTTTTTCTTTTTTCCATCTATTTTCATTTATATTATTCTGCTACATCTTTTTGTCTTCTTCCGGTTTAAAATATGATATGCCTGGATTTTCACGTTCAAACCATCGCTACACTACCGTCTAGCTAGCGAATCATACATACACAGTTCTTTGAAAATATTATTACCTCCCAATTAATTTAATTATTCCCATTTGATGACCTTTATTTTCAGAACCTCTTAATTATATATTACAAAATAAATTAAACACATTTTACTACCTGACGATGGTATTTTAACATCAAAACTTTATAGCTAGCAAGTTGCAGTATGCAATAATAATAATAATAATAATAATAATAATTGAAGCAAACAGGCCAGACATTATTGTTAAAAACCAGAAGGAGAAAACTTGTCTATTAATTGATATGGTTTGTCCAGCGGATTGTAACATAGCAATCAAGGAATTCGAAAAACTGTCAAAATATAAAGACCTGGAAATTGAAATAGAAAAAATGTGGAAATTGAAAACAAGAGTTGTGCCAGTGATAGTAGGTGCACTTGGAATGATAAAAAATGGAACAAAACAACACATTGAAAGAATCCCTGGAAACCCCAGCTTAAGAGATATACAAAAAATTGTCTTATTAAGTACAGCGCACACACTAAAGAAAACTTTATCTATGTAATGCTAGGGATGATAGGGAAGATAGAAAAACATGAAATGGAGTCATAACAACACGCCACGACCTGCCTTAGGTTTCCCCGCAGACTTGGTTGGTAGTGAGACCAAAGCAGAAATCCAAATATAATGAAAAATCACATAATAATAATAATTACCATATATATATATATATATATATATAACTAAATAGACTCTGTAAGTATGCAGGCCGTAAATTTATACTAAAATAAACCTCCGAAAAAACCATTAACAAACAGAACCTAAATCCGTTACAATCCGGTGTACTAAGACGTCGGATAAATGGGGAGAAAAAAAAGAAACCCGCGGAAGAAGAACAAAACATTCAATACTCCGCAGTAAAGAAAAAACCCCAAACGGAACCAAACACAAGAAAAAGTGCTCAATACAAAGTACGAAAGAAAAGATACAATAGTAGAGCAAAAACACAAAAATCTAGAGTGAGCCAAAACCTACCGCGGTTTCACACTACGGATTGCCCTGACGATCCGTAGTGTGAAACCGCGGTAGGTTTTGGCTCACTCTAGATTTTTGTATATATATATATATATATATATATATATATAAAAACACGGATAAAAATATAACACTAATATTCTCTATAAAAACCAAATACATAGCAGTTATAAATATGTCGAATCTTCACTTCCAAACACCGTCCGAAAATACGTAACTTTCAATAACTCAAACAAACAAATGAAATTAATTATCAATTACACATAATTTAAACCTGATCACGTATCGTCAAAAATGAAAAAAATCACCTGCAATGTCTAAACTACAACGAACCAATATTATTTACGGATTATTATGCCCTTTGAAGAACTGTGTTCTTGATCTAATTTCGTAAACAATTATATCGGCCATCAGCTCAGTTCCATACGTGATACACGCTTGGGCGATCATGATTCGAAAGAGATATGACTGACTTGGCAGAAGATTTTTCCTGCAGATTGCCATTAATTTCTGCTGTAAACTGATTGACAACCACGGCTTTATAATCTAATCTATCTTACTATTTTACCCACAGCTAGAGTTAGAAGAGATGGATTAATACCTTTCCCAAGGGTATTTTTGCGTAAATGAATGCAACGAATTCACCTGAAATTCGAACTTAATTTCTCGTTCCAATATCCACTGCACCACAACGCACTTGACGCGAAAACTCACGTTGCATCTCTCAGACCAGAACTCAATTCTGTCTTATTTAAATACTCACGGAGACCAACCAAACCCTCTCCGTTATATACTTGTAATAATAATAAAATCCTCAATAATATCAACTACGAACAAATTAACATGTTCGGAACATAAAGCATTCACGCTAATCTACAAACATATAACACTACATATATTTAGTTGCACGTAAGATAAAATCCATCTTCGACAATGGCTAAAAATATAGCCGAAAACACTCAGATAAACAACAGATTCGGACAGTTTTTAAAAGAAAAGAAAATAATCGTAAGATCACATAAAAATTCCATGAAAACTTAACCATAATAACTTGTCTGTCATTTTTTATGAAACCTGTATATAACATCCCTTATTTTAGATCCTCACTGTTGCACGATATGAGAAGTTGTATGCAAGTTAGTGACCCAACTGAAGTGTTATATACAACACAAACATAAGATGTTTACCCAAGTCCAGGATCCATGCAACACAAGGTCAGTTTTAATGTGGGATTTCTAAAACGCTCAGGCAAAATTTCCCCTTAGTCCCCGCATAAGCGGGATCGGATATTTTCTGCTTTTCCCAAGAGGAGACTCGGCTGTCTGGCATAGGTTCGTCTCTGCCCAAAGACAGAGAATCTGACAATAAGCACAAAATCAGTGGTTCCCAACCTTTTTTTACATCACGGCACACTACTGAGTTTTCGCGGCACACCTATCACAAAAAATGAATATTTTCTACTCATAAAGCCTTTTTTTATTCAAACAACCGTGGGAAATAATCGATATTTTTAGTTTTAAGGTTACATTTACTATATATATATATATATATATATATATATATATATACATGTGTGTGTGCATGTGTGTGTGTTAATTCTTTTGTTTTCATGTAATTTTTGTCTGTTTAAAATTTACTCTTCATAATCTAGAAAAATATCAAAAGATTTAACACCCATGATCATCGATTGACTGAAATTCAAATCTTTTAAACGGGTAGTTTGTAATATGCACCTGATGATTGTGTAACACATGAAACTCCAAATCGTGCCGTAATGTAGATGTCTATTAATATACATATCGTTAATAGCACTCCTTATACTACATTGATCACTGTTTTATTAACACCTGAATGATATATTATATATAATATATATATTTAATATATATATAATATATATATTTATTAATTCGCACACACACACACACGCGCACACACACACACACACACACACACACACACACACACATATATATATATATATATATATATATATATATATATAATAAATAAATTTCGAAGTTCAAAACCGTTTTATGATCAATTCTACATGAAACTCCTAAGAGATTTCACGCATAATCGGCAACTTATGCTAAAAAAAAAAAAATGATATTACCGGCGGAAGTTAAAAAATTTCAAAAAATTTACGTCAGAGAAAACAACTACATAGGTGGTATTAATAAGTAGGTAGCAATCAATGTCTATTTTTAGATTTTGGACAACATTACTTTTAGATTGAGTTGTAAGTGAAAAATTTTAAAATTTGGCTATGTCTAGCTCTAAAAAGGAGGAAAAGGAAGTAAAGGAAGTGGTATTTGACAGGGAAGAGGGCTAAAACAAAATGGATAGAAAAGGAAAGAAAAGGGAAAAAGAAAAGGAAGAAAAATAAAGAAAAGAAAAATTTCATTCACGTAGAGACGATAAGGACGTGTTAACACAACTAGCGTTTTAAATGGATATGAAATTATTAGAAAAAAGTTTTTCCCCTTATTTGGGGAAAAACTTACATATAGTTTATTTAAATTTCATTAAATTAATTTAAATAATTATTAACCTTGATTTAAATTAAAATAAAATATTTATATAAATTATAAAATTTATTAAAAATTTTTAAAAAAATATTTTAGGTGCGGGGAAAAATATATATACATGCAGGAAAAATTGGGGATTAAGTTAGTCTAAGTATCCTTATTTCTTAAAAAGTAGATATTAATAGGAGAAAGGAAGAGGAAGGTAGAGGGGTATTAAAACTTACTATATATATATATATATATATCTATATATATATATATCAAATCCGTATGTAAACGGAGAGAATAATCCCAAAAGATCTATATAATATAAAAATATATATTATAAAATATTAAGGAAATAGATCTATGCAGAGAGCTCAATGCATATTAACCAGAGCAATATAATATACGTAAAGGAAAACTTAACAAATTATCTAAAGTGGTTATAAACTATAATTTATTTCGACAGGTAAGTTTTAGTACCAATCTCTTCAGACCGCAAAATATATACAAAATCGTGTATAATTTGATTTTGTGTATTTTTGGGTCTGAAGAGGTGGAAATATAAATTTGTAAATAACCGCTTTAGATAATGTATTGAGGTATTGAGTATATATATATATATATATATATATATATATATATATATATATATATTGTTAAGAGGATTTATATTTTCGTATGCTTAATTATTTTATTTTCTCCTGAATATATTTTCTAGACTACGGGCTTTCCTTCTGATTCTTCTGAATGACACACTTTTTCTTTACGAAATCAGAGTAATTTTATGCATAAATCGTCACGCTTTTCTCGTTCTTCACAATAAACGTCTGTTGTCATTCAAACCAGGTGATTGTGCAGACCCCATTTTTGTTAGCCTGTTTGTCTTAAATGAATAAAGATTATTCTAACCAACTCCGGTTTTGTGGCTTTTGTCCAACAAATACCTTTTGAAATAAAACTAGATTCACAAAGATTTCTGATTGACACAGAGTATATAAAATTACTGACTATTTTTAAATCAAATTTAGGTTTGTACAAAGGTGACGTTTGCGTAAATAACTTTCAGATGTAAGGAAATTGAATTATATTTATCAAAAATTAAGCATTCTTATTAGCCATAAAATAGACCCAACAAAAATGTTATTGTATTTTTTCCTATTGAATTAAAGAAAATTATTTCGAAATTAATCGCAATGTCGTTCTTGTAAAACACATGAAATTTCAGATCATTTATAAAATCTAGTGAAGTACGTATTTATTTTAAACATTTAATCTCAGACGAGATTAAAAAGAAAAACATTAAGATGCAGTTTAGTACTGGGTCTGAAAAATATGAGAAAAAGACAACATTATTAATGAGAGAAAATAAAAAAACAAGAAATAAGAAGACAGGAGATAACATTCTATTTAAACTTTTGAACATAAAGACTGGAAAATAAGAAACCAGAAGAGAGTTCTACAAGGAGAAGTGCGAGAGAAGAAACTGTTATCATAGAACATACGATTACATCTTGCAATTTCAACTGTAAAATGATGAGACCTAGCTGTCAATCTAATACTGCGTTTAAATTCATAAATTCTTCGTACCAAAGAGGAAACTTTATTCTACTATAAAACAATGTGATGTTATGTGGCGGATGCTATGATTTCGAATGAAGTTGTTAAGAATGAAGGTTTCTACTAAGTGTATAACAACAGAATAAAAGTGAAATAAATTGAAAAAAAAAAAATTCACAAAACATCCTCTAAGATATTCATAGTCATTGTGATCTTATATTGCTTAAGACAGAAAGATTCTCTTAAATCTAAGAAAAGTAGCATTTATCATTATTACCAATGTTTGATAGCCAAGGATGATTGTTTTACGATGGGAAATCCTTCTATAAACAGATTTTTTTGCTCCTGCAACTTTTAAAACGCCACGAATGTCTTTCCCTAAGTGTGATTACATCACTCTTTTTACCAGGGGACGGATTATAATCACCGCTAGTTGCTGTTGTAAAAAGCACTATAAAAGAAAAAGTGTACAAACTTTCCCTCTCTTCTCTCACAGTCAGTCAGTTAAGTGCCATACGTGATACACACTTGGGCGATCATGTCTCGCAAGAGACATGACTGACTGGACAGAATATTATCCCGCAGTAGGTTGCCATTGCTTTCTGCGGTAGACTGGTTGCCGACCAAAGCTATAGAACCCAATCTGTCCTATTATTTAACCCATAACTGGAAGTAATAGACGGATTAATACCTTTCCCAAGGGTATTTCCGCGTAAGTGAATGCAATGAATTCAGCTAGAATTGCATTCACTTACGCGCAAATACCCTTCTCTCACACTTCACCTAAAAAAAGACCGTAAGGACAAACCATAACCTCTGCTGATGACTTTTTAGTCCTCAACAAACCACGTATCCGACAGAATAATTTACTATATTTACGCTATGTCCTGTTTGAATAAAAGGTTTTCTTGCCTTATCAAATACCCCAGATATGTAAACTCTCTCTCTCTCTCTCTCTCTCTCTCTCTCTTTGTATCAATTTGTTCCCATTTTATTTGAAACCACCTCCATGTTCACATGTTTAGTCCATGATATTCTCAACATCTAGCTGTAAATCATATTTGACTGTTTGAGTCTCTTCTTCATCCATCAATCAAGTATAAACTGGAGGATAAATACGACTTGTATTTGGGTGGATGTTCAACTTGTTTCCTAATGCATGATTTTTCGAAGTAAATACAGAGGATTGTTTTAGAATTCTAAAATATGTAAATCAAGTTTTCTCAAAGGTTTACATTGGTCTTTTATATCTTATCAAATGTTGACTCTCGATTTGAACAGGTTGACTTTAGACTTGAATTGTAGTCACTGGGGAAATATCCTCTTGGACGTCTGTTTGGTTCGAACTTACTTCTCGCCAGTGTAATACCTAGGGAGTGCGGGTGGTTTGCTACAATGTAAGTAGTATGGTGCATCCTAACCAGTTGATGAATTCCATCAAATCGCTTTCCATGGTAGTAGCGACAGAGCAGTCAGAGACTCACCACATCCTGTCTGTGAGAGGAAGGATTTGAAATGTGGAAAATAATTCCTCTCCGACAAGGCTTCGAAGACGTTTTGAACGTTATCAACAGTGGAAAGTGATATCTGAGTAGCTCCTTACTAGATATGGCAACAGTACTCTATTTTCAGCCTGACCTGGCTCTTATAAATGTAGAGAATAGCATGAAGAGTCAAGTATTTACTGGAGCAGTATAGGGAACTGATCATTTTACCCGATCATTTTATCCAGTTGAGATAGAGTGTGAGTTTGAGGCACCATATCCCCTCACGCGGTCCCCTCGAGGCAATATTCGTTCATCGTGCTAGTGGTAGTACGAGATCTGATCGGCGATGATAAAATGTAAACAGTTTGCTTTTGAGGTTATTGAATTTAACCAGCCAGTCCCCACCTATTGGGAAGTGTTAGATCAGCTACCAATCTCTGATCGTCTAGAACTTTGCTGGTGTGCCCGTATATCGTTGTATCATTGGCATAGATGTTTACAAATGATCGGAGTCTATTCTTAGGTAGATCATTTATGTAAATCAGAAAGAGGGTTGGTCCGAGAAGTACCCCCTGAAGGACGCATGGGTTGACTGCCAGGATATTGGAGGATAGGTCTTCAATATCTACCTTCCAGGATCTACACGTTAGAAAGGATTTTCTAATAGCGTCAACACTATAATAGAGTCAAGTGATTCCATAGCCAGAAAGCTTATGAAGAAATACTTTGTGCCATAACTTGTCGAAGACCTTCGAGTTATCTAAAGCTTGCAGTATGTATGCCGACAAGGGTCTCACTAATTCTGCGTGTACTGGTAGTTAAGACATCAGCAGTGGATCAGGCTGATCAAAATCCGCACTGCTCATCGCGCAAGAGGTTGTCCATTTCCAGGTGCTTGACAATCTTCTTGTTGATAATAGTGTCAAAAAGTTTCCTGATGATTCTGAAGAGACAAATGGGTCTGTACTGATAGGCAGGTATCGGTTGCGCGAGTTCTTGAAAACCAGGTATACGCTTGCCAACTTTTACATTTCTCATTCAAGCAGTGGTTAAATAATTTTGCTAGAATCGGGGATACTTCTGGGTTGATATTCTTAAGAAAGACCACTTGAATTTTATCAGAGTCATTAGCTTTTTTGTGGTCGAGGCTTTTGATAAGTCTGGAGACTTCTTTTGCTGAAATAAGTATATTCTTGAGGCTATACTCAGTGAGACGTGGGAAATTGGGGATGAGATAGCCTTTGTTGATTTTGAGGTAAAGATTGAGGCGAAGAGCTTCGAATTGTCTATCGAGGAAGATATGACTTCGAGGCCTCTATAATAGTAGACACAACCGCTTTACCTCTGTTCCTAATTTGGTTAGTGATCTTATAGAATTCGCGTTTATTTTCAAACGTGACCTTGACAGTTCGTACGTAGCCGTACCTTGAGTTTTTCAGAATTCTCTCAGCGATTGCAGGCTGTTCTGAAAGAATTAAGATCCAGACTACACTTTTCTTTGCGATTGATGTTGAAGTAGTGGTTCTGGTGCACTGAGGCTGCAGGACATTCAGAGGTGAACCAGGGATTACTGTTTGGTAATCATGGTAAAAGATGAAAATCTTTTGTGTGCATGAAACACTCCATTCTAGAAAGAATCCATTCAGAAATTAGGGCAGTAGTTTTGGAAGTAGCATGTTTAAAGAATGTTGGGAGAGGAAATTCCTTCGTATAGGACCGAAAGCTGTTCCAGTTTGCCTTTTTATAGCAAAAAGCCGTTCTTTAGAATCAGGGGATGTCATTGGATTGGAATCAATCTGGACACTTATTAGGGAATGATTAGACGTGCTAATACGGGATAAAATTTGCTGTGCATTTGTCAGAGTAGGACGTTAGAAAAAGGCCGAAGAAAATCGCCTGCTGTTCCGTGGGGCATTTAATGATCAGAATCAGTTAATAAAAAATGGAGAAGTTTCTACAACTTCTGCCAGATGTTCGATCAAAGATTACAGATCCTTCATCCTGTGGGTGATGCGGAGCAAAAAAGTATGTGGTACTTTCCACGAAGAAAAACACACGGCGGATTACGGACTTTTGTGTGTGTGTGTGTGTGTGTGTGTGTGTGTGTGTGTGTGTGTCAGCCACAAGAAAACACATGTTTGATATAGGCACCAAACCTGTGACCAAGGCAAGTTAGGTAGTCGTATATTATTATAATTTTTGAGTAGCCCGGGATTGTGAGCTCCTGCAATTATTAGGTTGTCCCAAAAGTTCGTAAACACTTGCAAAAAATTGAAATTTTACTCGCAAAAGCAACAAAAATTATTGCTCAAAATAAAAACCATCATTTTGTAAGACTTTCTGCCATCGATCTGCAAGCTTTCGGATGTGGTCAAAGTACCATTCAGCTGGCTTCGAATCAAAGAATTCATGACACGCTTCCTCGACTTCATCAAATGAGTCGAATCAGCGGCCCTTCAGAAAGTGTTGCAGTGAGCGTAAAAGGCCCTAATCTGATGGAGCACAGTCAGGACTGTAGGCTGGATGTGGCAGAACCTCAACGCCGTCCAGCTCTTCAAACTTGTCTTTGGTCTTCCTGGCGGTATGTGGCTTGGCATTTTCCTGCTGCATCAAAGCGCGCTTTCGGTTGATCAGAGCCGAGTACTTTTGCTTCAACTTTCCGTAGACCCGCTCAAGTTGCTGACAGTAAAATTCGGCACTGATGGCACGACCATTGGGAACCAACTCAAAATGCACGATTCCTTCAAAGTTCCCCCAAACGGACAATGTAACTTTCTTGCCGAATCGATCTTGTTTTGGAACCGACGTTGTCTCTTGCCCTTTCTGAACCCATCGCTTGTCTCGATTGTGCTGGATTAGATAGACACATTTCGCAAGTGTTTACGGACTTTTGGGACAACCTAATAGATTGAGGCATTGATCAAAGAGAAACAGGATTTCAGGTTTAGACTGAAGAAAATAGAGTTCCACTTCTGGAAAGTTAGAGCGTAGACCTCTTAAATTGATATAGAAGAAGGTATACCTGGGCTCTACTTCTCTTTTTTTAGGATGAGTTTGATAGTTTTGTTCGTTTTAAATTTGATTGTTTTCATGTTTGTTTTTGTTGGTTTGGTTGATGACAATTAGGCAGGGAAACTCACTGGAGATGCAAGCATAAGATCTCGCCCTGAGATACTGCCGTAACAATATCCATTATCATGGAATCGACAGGGCCGACAGGGCTACTGTATGGTCCAAAGACCATTCACAAAATGACAGTACAATAGACCCGGTATTATACATTTGATGATGATAGCCTCTTTCGGAGTTACTCGAAGCTTCGGATCCCTGACTTTCAGGTGAATAATGCCAAATGCAGAAAACATTTAGGATAGCACCCTTAATGAGAGGACAAAAAAACAGGAAATATACGGGCGCGACACTCGGAGTGTATGCGTCTTGTCAGCCTCAAGGTTTACTAGTTTAAATTCACAGACAATACAGTTCATATTTGCAACATTCAAATGGGTTTATCCCGCTAAAATGAAAATTTACTCCTCTAAAAATTCACGTACTAAACAAAATAACCAGAAAATTGAGAATCTGAAAGGCAAGATGAAACTATTTTTTTTTAATAAAAAATGGGTAAATTGGGTAGATAAGTAAGACGCGCTGAAAACGATCAGAGACGGTTGACAAGTAAAATGGTGCGCACATGTTTTTAGGGGTGGGTGAAGTAGATTTCTGTCTCAGTGCCCGGACGTGAAGGGATGCAAACACAATGTATGTCACATGTCAACAAGAAAAGACTTCGAACGCTTCGGAGACACTTACTGACGTGATTAATTTAGAATAGACGCCGATGTTTTCCCATAAAATTAGAAAAATAGGCGAAATTAGGTGCTTTTTCAGTGGCGGGATAGTTCTGTCACCAATGTGTTATTTAATAGAAGATGCAAAAAGTATAATAAAGATACAAAAAGAAATAGACACACACACGCGCTCACACACACACACACACACACACACACATATATATATATATATATATATATATATATATGTATCGGAGAAGGGGGTTAATAACTAGGGCCAAATTGTCGGCGATTAACTATTTTTAAAAGGCTAAAAATGAATTAGTATGACCTATATACTCTGCTGCAATAGTGAATTCATGACATCTTAATTATCTTGAAATGACATGAGATAGATAGATAGATAGATAGATAGATAGATAGATAGATAGATAGATAGATAATAAGAACAGATTGTTGAGATAGAAAGATAGATAGATACGAACAGTGATAGATAGATAGATAGATAGATAGATAGATAGATAGATAGATAGATAGATAGATTGAACAGATTGATTAGAAAGATAGAAAGATAGATAGAATACGAACAGTGATAGATAGATAGATAGATAGATAGATAGATAGATAGATAGATAGATACAAAAAATTTTAGATAGATAGATAGATAATGATTAGATTGTTGAGATAGATAGAAAGATAGATAGGTACGAACATAGATAGATAGATAGATAGATAGATAGATAGATAGATAGATAGATAGATAGATAGATAGATAGATAGATAGATAGAAGTAAATTAAACAAGATGCACCTTTGCCGAAGTAGTGATATCAAGAAAACATTTGGAATGGGCATCTTCGAATAAGGTAATATTTAGTAACACAGTTTCATTGACAGAGAATTGAGTTTGATCCTCACTCTGGGCCACATAATTGCGATCTTGTGTATTTGTTAGCTAAGCTTTTTAAATAACGTCGTCGTCATCCTGCGGCTTCGGCCGAGATAGAACTCACTACGCTCCTCCAGTATTCCCTGAGCATTTGGAACCCTGGCGCACTTTATAGCGAAATTCATAATCTTGTCAAATAGCTGAATACTTGATGCTCCGCCTGGGCTACCAAGGGTGTTTTTTCTTTATTGTGACACCAATCACTGGATGGGTTGTCTCCAGGCCCCATCCTGGTATTTAACCCATAACTGAAGGGAAGTGACGGATTAATACGTTTCCCAAGGGTACCAGGGCTTAAGTGAATGCAGGGTACTTAACTGGAATTTGAAATCGATTTCTCTTTCCAAGCCGACATCCACTGCACCACAACACACATTCGTCACTGAACGCTTACAGCGCCTGGTATTCCTAAGCGGTCACCCATCTAAGTACTGACCAGGCTCACGTTGCTTAACTTCGGTGATCGAACGAGAACCGGTGTATTCAACGTGATATGCCGAAAGTTGTAAATAACAATTAAACCCCTGAAAAAATAATTTTAGAATCATGATCAATATGGAATGTATGTACATCAATACACGTAAATCTTTCTTTCTTTCTTTCTCTCTCTCTCTCTCTCTCTCTCTCTCTCTATCTATCTATCTATCTATCTATGCCAGTCTGTTCATTATCTATCTATCTATGCCAGTCTGTTCATTATCTATCTATCTAATCCATTCCGTTCATATCTATCTATCTATCTATCTATCTATCTATCTATCTATCTATCTATCTATGCCAGTCTGTTCATTATCTATCTATCTATCTATCTATCTATCTATCTATCTATCTATCTATCTATCTATCCTGAATGAATTACACCAAAAAATAACACTAACATCTCACTTTATCAGATATATTTACGAAAATTACGCAAAAATATATTGATATAGTAAATAGTAAATTTATTCAATAAAATCGCCATTGCCCTCAACTAAGGCCTCCATACGATTCCGGAATCTCCTGCAAGTCTTCTGAACGGTCTTCTTGTTTAAGTTGGGTGAATACTGCTATAATAGTTTCTTTTAGTTCAACTTTGGTGTTAATACAATTTTTATTGAGCTCTCGTCCAACCACCCCCCACCAATAATAATCAAGCTGCACTCTCGGGAGTTAGGTAACCAGATATAAGAGGTAATGGGGTCGTAGAAATTGTCTGTGCAGTTCTGTTGCAGGCATAAGGTCTTTCAGTAGCGGCCACCCTCTTGACTCAGAGCAGCACTACCTTCCCGAGGGTAATTAATGTAGGCCTCCCTATTGTGTCTGAGGAAGATAATTAAAGGCATAACGTCGCCATCACTAGTTGTCACTCCAAATATCTTCGTAATCACCATTAGCCTCATCCTTTCTGAATCCTCTGTACACTCCTCAGATTAACACCCAAACACTATGCAATGTTCGCATTGGAGCTTCCAGCGCGAATGCCAAGCAGTACAAGTCGTTTTCAAATTTTTTGGTGAGTGCCACGTTGCTATTTCCATCAGAGACCGTGCCCAACTGACCCTTCTATACTGTGCTGTGGGCAAACAAAACAAAACAAAAAAAACATGCAACGCGCATGCGTGAAATTAAAAATATAACATATGCGACAATTTACCCTCTTTAATTCAAATTTAGCTTGTTAAACATTACTCTATCTCCAAATCTTGATACAGACAAAATATTTCTAGTCAGCAATGACACTTCCCATACGGATACAAAGTCTTCTGATATCGTTCATTTTTATGTGCAAACAATGCAATAAGTTCTCAGCTGTTAAGTTGGACATTGGTGCTGGGACATGTTGATAAAAAAATCATCGCGTGTGTAAATCCGCACCCATATACTCGAGAGACAAAGTCCAGCTGGATTATTGTCACTATAATGGTGCCATCCTTATTTCTTTAGTGTAAGCCTTTTGAATTTAAGTTACCGATATAGACTTTTAGATTTTTGCTATAGCTGAGTCCTGCTAAAAATTTCGGGCAACCAGCCAAGTTTTTCTGATAGTGGCTAATCGTTCTTTATGCTTTTATTATAAGTTTATAATAAAGAACATAGTTCACTGCAACACAAGAGTTGTTGTGTTTCGGTACTATATTATTAGTACCTCGTCAATCAACCTATTTAACAAATAGCTGCAAAAAGAAGTGACAGATTCATATCTTTTTTAATATATATATATATATATATATATATATATATATCCAATTGAAGAGAACCAGCAGTTTTAAAATCTAGAGTTCAATGGCATTTACTTTTTTAAAAAGTACTCAAAACAACGTAAAGCGTAATATAATTAGATTTAGTTTTTATTTAAAATTAATTTAATTTGCTACACGGAACATTCTATGTTTCGAGATTTAAAATTATTATCTCGTCATCAGGCAATGTTCAGTAACTGGTGAAAATGAAAAATTTTCATTTGAAAATAGATAACAATACGTTTGTTTATTATAAAGTTAATATGGGGAGCCGAAGACAGACAGACAGTTCTTATGGGTGTGTCTAATTTATCTAATCAGATTGAAAGAAGACTTAGCCCATAGGTTAGATGTTAGGGAATGTGGGGTATATCTGCGGAAACTGTCATATTTACAGCTTGACTGCATACTTCCGGCGAGTATAGATTTTAGTTACGAAGAAACACTCTTAGAGTTATATGTTTTCATGTTCTTTGTTTTTTTTAAAAAAAACTTTTTTAAGACGTGTCTTAAAGAGATTTCTAGTGGGAATAAAATTTGTTTTTTATATTTTTTGGTTCAGAATACATTTCTTTATCAATTCCTTATGTATTCTTGAAACATAATAATCCGAAAATTAAAAATCAGTTAATTAAATTAATATTATTAATATCATAATACAAAATAAAGTAAAGGATATATGTAAGTTCCTCAACATGTCCCAGCACCAATGTCCAACTTAACAGTTAGATTTTCAGTAGAAGAAATAGTACATTGATAAACAACAGTTTCCGTAAGGTATTTATTTTTTAAAAGCCACTATGCTACAACTACATATTTTATTGTCTAAATTACTGATTTTAGTTTTAGAATTATTTCTTATTTTCATTAAGGCTTAAATTTTTATTTAATTTTTTTTTTACAATTTTTTCTAGATTATTAATACAACTATAATTTAATTTTAATGTATTCTTATTGAAAATCTTGCTTAATAGATTATTGTTCGGAAAATGTTTCTAAAAGCGAGAAATGTTTGGCCTAATTTAACTTTTTGGTTGAAAGAAGTGTGTATCAAGTGATTTTTCTATTTCTTTTTTTTTTCTTTGGGTGTAGATATTTTCATTTACAGATTTAATATTGCGACATTTATATCCACTAAGTTTTAAAGCATTATCATGAAAATTATTGAGTTTCTTAAGTCTATCTTCATTTATAAAATTTCTACTAATTCTATATTTTATGGATGAGGGTATATGCTTTATAATAGATTGTGAGAATTTGGGTGGATATATAAAGTATTCGTATTTGTTTGTTTTTTTTTTCATATGATTGGTACATATTATTTACTAAATCTTATGTTACATCGAGGAGATTTATGTGGAATTCCACACAACCATAATTACATCATCATTGTATATATATATATATATATATATATATATATATATACCAAGTGAAGAGGACTCAAGGTTATATATATATATATATATGTGTGTGTGTGTGTGTGTGTGTGTGTGCTGGTTTCATTAAAAATGACAGACAAGATATTATCATTAAGTTTTTTTTATATAATTTTTCATGTGTTCTTTTGAATTTTTCTGGCCATCATCAAGAATGAATATTCTTTTGCTTGTAACTAAATATGTGTAAAATTTATGTATATAGAATCATGTGCATTTTATGTTCCGAACACGATAAGCACATACATATGATTCTATATACAAAAACTTTATACATATTTAGTTATTAATAAAACAAAACAAAATTTATTCTTAACAATAGCTAAAAGATATAGCCGAAAGCGCTCTAAAACACAAAACTTTTGGACAATTCTTATAAAATTTGAGTTTTGAAAAGCTAAAAATCATAAGAACACATGAAAAATTTTCTAAAAGTTAATGACAATATCTTCTCAGTCATTTTCAATGAAACATGCATAAAAGAGAGATTGCTATTCAAATACAATATATATATATATATATATATATATATATATATATATATATTATTTGTAAACGAGTTTCGCTTACAAATGAATATTAAAACATTCTACAATATAATTATATTGAACACTTTTTAATACAACTCTATACTGGTCTAATTTTATTATGACGAAAAACTAAGTAATTAAATAGTCAATATATACATAGTCATCCGTAGGCAGACCTGTTTCGCTGTATCACAGCTCATCAGTATGGTTAGACATCTGATTTTTTAAACGAAGGATTGAAACCCGACCAAATTGACGTCAGTCGACGATTCTACCTCTGAGCTACGGGCGCTCGGTAAAAGGAGGCAGACTTTTAGCATGTGATATACCGTGTATTCATACGTCAGTAGTAAGAGTGATCTAATTCATTACTGAATGAACGATTATATATATATATATATATATATATATATATATATATATATATATATAATTGTGCATTTGACCAACAATCCCTTTTTTATACAGATTTTATTGAATACGACTCTTGTTAATCTTTTTCATATAAATTTATTGCATTCGTAAAAGTGCTTTCTTTCGTGGAAAGCCTATGTAAGTAGTGCACAAATTATTCGTAGATCCAAGTGCTTTCGGCTAATCTACTAGCCATTGTCAAGGATTTTTAATTTGTTTGCATGAATATGTAGATTTTTGTAGCAATAGGAATGTTTTCATTTCCGAACACGGTTGGTACGTTCTGGCCTTTTTCATAGTTGATATTATTGAAAGTTTCTTGTTTTATTGTGAACGCTTACATTACTTTAACCGTACGCACACACACACACACACACACACACACACACACACACACACACGCACACACACACATATATATATATATGTCAATATTTACGCTCTCACACTCTGGAAGAATGGTAGACTTTGAAAAACAGTAGCTATTCTGGCGTGTACGCATCGCTCATTCAGTAAAATGAATTAGAGCACTTTAGCTATTGGGCGCGTATATTGATAAGATATGCGCTAAAAATCTGCTTTCTGCCACCGAACGCCCATAGCCCAGAGGTAGAACCGCCGACTGACGCCAATTCGGTCGTGTTTTAATCCTGGGTTAAAAAGCAATCGGAATCTAACCGTACTGATGAGCTGTGATACAGCGAAACAGATCTGTCTGCGGATGACAATATATATATATATATATATACGGTGTGTGTGTGTGTGTGTGTGTGGATATATATAATGTCAGTGTATTTTGTGTATAATTTGCGTGAGTGTCAGTATGCTTTTACTGCTATGGTTTTACGTACGCGCCGGCACATAGTTACGTATTTAAAAAAAAAATTAGAAAAATATTTTTTCTGGAGTGGCTTGCAAGTGAGAAGGGTCCTTTACCCCTCTCACAATCCCGAACATATATTAAAGTATCATTGGACAGTGCGTCTTTGTGAAACTGCGATTCTATCGATGCGCCTCACTTTCGGCAGAAGCTAAAAGATCATTTACTGCGCACAATTATTTGTTTTAATTGGAAACTGGCGTTTTCAATGATAACAGCCGATGTATGTGTTTGAACTGCGTCAGTACATTTGAAACTCGTCTAAACGTTTCTTGAGAAAAAAAAGTGCTTCTTATTTGTTTCTTTGTTTAACGCTTATTTCGCCTCGGATATTGTATATACTTTACGCTGATCGTAAACTGCGGCGTACAAGTCAAATTTTCAATCCTAAAAAATATTTCCAAAACTACGGATCGACGTATATGGCGGTAATAAAATGCAAACATTTACCACGGCGTATAAAAAAGTCGGGCAAACATCTATAAAAGGATGTGGTGAAATGGATATCGACTCAGAACGACATATCGTGGAGCCGAGTTCGAATTCCAGTTGAATTCTTTGCTCTCACTTACGCACAAATACCCCTGGGAAGGTATTAATCCGTTTCTTTCCTAATAAGACAGATTGGGTTCTCTAGAAAGCAATGGCAACCTACTACGGGATAATCTTCTGCCCAGTCAGTCATGTCTCTTTCGAGACATGATCGCCCAAAGCGTGTATCACGTATGGCACTTAACTGACTGACTGAACATCCCTAACTGTATATCACTCACGATTTCTCCAGCAGGCTGCCACAAATATATCTCATTAAAACTTATATTTAGCATATTAACACAGAAATTAAACTAAAATAATAAAATAGTAACACAAATAGAGTAATCTATTAACTCTACATCAAACATCGAACCGCTATTACCCTAAGTGTCAACACCTGACCGAAGCGCCGTTGGATTCAGGCGGCCATTCAGACGACTACAGTATATAGTTTCATTTGCGCAATTTCATGATAGTAAGGACGGTTTAATGACACATAACAGTTTATTGAATAGACACATATCAGAAAAGCATAATCAATGTACAATTATGGTACACAATTATTTTAAAGCTTACTTGAAATTTGCCATAATCCTGAACTCTAAATTACAACCTAACTTTGAAAATAGCATTAACTCATATGATAGTTTATAAATTTCAAATTCAAGCTTAATAATGCTTAAGAATTATTATTTTATTCACAATCAAATCTTGTAGGGTGAAATTTTAAAGTTTTAGATTACTGGTCACCTACTGTATGTTTGGGGTCGAGAGTTTACGGTTGGTAAACGAATAATTTTGAACTAAGCTTCTTGAGCGCGGTTTTTAAGCCAAGCTGACTGATAGATCAGGTTGTCTTGAACGCCAGGTCGAAGTGTGCGCCTTCATTTAGATTTATTATCCAAGAGTTTTTGTTTCTCGCTTAGTTTTGACAAAAGTCCACAAGTGTAGGGATAACAGTGATAATCAAATTCAGCCCAGAGTAATAATGGACTTTCAGACTAGCTATTGATTGAAACTATTCCGGTGATTTTCTTGTATATCATGCATCTATTTATCTAACCGTATTGGGTCTGTTATGCATTGGTTATAATGTTAGTGTTTAGATCATGAAACCCGAGCACGAATTACAATATGGTTGATTGATCAGAATTTTTATATCAGCCTGAGAAAACGACTCAAGCGAGTGATGCAGTTGGGAAGTGTTTGAAAAACATACTATGGGTTAACCCAAATCTAATGGGTTGGACTGGATAGACGAAATCGATGGTTTTTGTTAGCGGTAAGTCACAAGTTGTTGTGACCGAAAATGTTTACGTAGTAACCTGGTTCAAATCAAACAAAATCATGCTAATTGCACTAGATTAGGCTGCCTCCTTCAGAAACTCTAAGATTCAATTGGTATAGTTGCATTGTAAATTACAATTTGGCTTTCTAAAGTGCTGCTCTTTATTTCGCCTTGGTGCACACTGTTAACGGAGCGGCCGTGTTTACACTGTAACAGCAGTAAGATTACTGACGCGATCACGCTCAAGATTCGATCAATTGATCAATAGTCTATATATATATATATATATATATATATATATATATATAGTTATGTCAAATAATAAATATGCATGTTATTACATGAAAATAAAAATATATTTAATTTAAATGGTTTTGTATATTTAAATTTCTTTATTTGCATTAAAATTTTGTCCATTTAGATTTTACTCTAAATCAATTTAAAAATAGTATCATTATACGATTTAACTCCCATAAACATAAAGTGAACATAAATTCAAATGTCTTATACGGTCAGTTCGTATTTGTAATATGCACTTAATGATTGTGTAACGCACGACTAGGAGATTCATGCGTTACACATTTATATATATATATATATATATACCCTTGAAGATCAGTTTAGGTGAAACCTTAATATGTTTATTGGCTCATTAGGTTAATTTACTTATTCTGCTCTGCTTAAATATTGACTGCTTTTTTGTTATTGATTAATCGTCTCGGGTTTGGCGCGGTCCAAATCGCTTTGGCTGATGTTCATGTGCTTAACTCTTTCTTTTTTTACAACCGTTTTTTCCTTCCGAGTATATATGCGGGGGGGGGGGGGGTTCGAAACGAGTATAGCAATGAGTTGCTTATATATATATATATATACATATATATATATATATATATATATGTATATATATATATATATATATATATATATATATATATATATATAAACACTGACATAGAAACGAACAGACTGAGATAGATAGATAGATAGATAGATAGATAGATAGATAGATAGATAGATAGATGGTATCCACGTATATTAATGTGATTCCAGTGTATTTATATTGGGTTGTATAAACGTATGAATAATCTTCATATCGAGCGAATGTGAAAAGCAAAAGGCATGTTTAGCCAAGGACATGACACGCACAAAGACCGAAAGACAAAAATATCCCAAATCTGGGTTTATTTTTCAAGTTAATTGTTCTTATTAGTTCTAGTCTAATTCAACTTCTGGATGTCATCTCTAAGCAGACTGTCAAGGAGGCAGCTTCGGGCAGACATCATCCCCTTGGTTATTTACTTAGGCCCCATCGTTACTTTTTGTTTGTTTATTCAACAGTTCTTCCCGTCAATGGCTTCGATGGAAACGCGGTCTACTTAAATCTATTCAGTAAATAAATGAATAGTATGAGATAGATAGATAGATAGATAGATAGATAGATATTGAAGAGACAAAGATAGACAGACAGACAGACGAACAGACAGATAGATAGTTAGATAGATAGACAGACAGCCAGACAGACATTGAACAGACCGAAATAGATAGATAGATAGATAGATAGATAGATAGATAGATAGATAGATAGATAGATAGATAGATATTTAAGAGACAAAGATAGACAGACAGATAGACGAACAAACCGAGATAGATAGACAGACAGCCAGATAGACATTTAACAGACCGAAATAGATAGATAGATAGATAGATAGATAGATAGATATTGAAGAGACAAAGATAGACAGACAGATAGACGAACAGACAGATAGATAGTTAGATAGATAGACAGACAGACAGACAGACATTGAACAGACCGAAATAGATAGATAGATAGATAGATAGATAGATAGATAGATAGATAGATAGATATTTAAAAACCCGGAAAGATAGATAGACAGACAGACAGACAGATAGACATTTAACATACCGAAATAGATAGATAGATAGATAGATAGATAGATAGACAGAAATAAAAACATCGAGATAGATTAAACGACAATGAAAGTAAGTAATTTTCGGAGACCATTAGAAACACTTAATGAAATGATATATATTATTAAAAAACATTAATAATGTAAATTTTTAAAAGTTTGAGATTTTCCTTTCAGGAGCTCTTCATTGATAAGCTGCAAAAGTCGAAGGACCTATTCTGATATTTGCTCGCCAGCAAAAATTGTCTGCATTCAACACCACCCAGCATTTACAATTTTGAAGAAGAATGTTGACAGGAAAGTATGGAGCCGGATGGGAGGTCTATAAGGAATACAAGAAACTGTTAGCATAAAATTTACGACTACATCTATCCAGCTCAACTGCAAATTAATGAAATCAGTCTAGTACTGCGTTTATATTCAAAACGTCTAGGTACCATGGCGAAGAGGTTATCTGAACAATTAACATTTTTTTTTTTTTTTTTTTTAATCATCTCACCCCAAGCAAGGCATTCCACTGCCACTATTGCGCATGGGGCTACATAGGGGAAGGTAAAGAGAAGGAGTGGATAGACATAGGGAATGTCAGGAGAAAGGTGATAGATGAGTAAGGATAGCGAGGATGAGTGTCGGGCAGATGGGAAGAGTGTTTGATAGAATGGGAGCAGGTTAGTGTGTTAGGAGGTGTCTATTGACCTTACATTTAAACTCCTGGAGATTGTAGCCGTCGGGGAAGCAATCGTTTGGAAGAGAATTCCACAGTCGGGAAGTGCGAGGAAAGAAACTGTTGGAGTAGAAGTTACGGCTGCATTTTATCGATTTCACTGTAAAAGGGTGGGATCTATTTGCTAATCTAGTATCTCGTGCAAATTAGTATTTAGGGGGCACCAGTGATCTAAGTTCATCGGAGCAGAAGCCGTGAAAGTATTTATAGAAGAGACACAGCGAAGCCACGTCTCGCCGGTGGGAGAGAGACTGCAGGCGGTCTGCCAAGTCGGTATCTATCACATTACAGACCCTCCTCTGAACCTTATCGAGAAGCCCGAGGAGAACAGCAGGGGCACATGTAAGTATTTATAGAAAAGACAGAGTGACAACCTTACGGCGGTGGGAAAGTAACTGAATCGGTACGAATAATATTTCAGATTCTTCTTAGGATTTTATAAAGGAGCTCAAGGCACCAGATCATATAAGGCAGTAATATTCTAAGCACGGTAGACTTATAGATAGATCAGATAGATTCTGGAGAGAAAAAATTGTCTTGCTTGACACAGTGAACCAACCTTCTAGTGAGCTGACGTAGAAATTAATTTAATACAGACTTTCCACTTCACATCAGCTGAGAATGTTTGCGGAGAAGGCGTAGCGTGACACTCACCTTGCGGCCAGCATCAGCCATGATAATGGAAGAGAGAGAGAGAGAGAGAGAGAGAGAGAGAGTTGTCTTTCAGATGATTAATGGACAGATGTTTAGTTTTGGAGGTGTTAAAATTATCAAGCCATTTTTTAACCCAGTTAACGACAGACTTGAGTTTTTTTTGGGCATCGGCTGTTATTTTGACCTTGTCGGACTAATCAGCCTTACTATCGAGGCAGGAGCATATTTAATGAAACCAAATGTCATTAAACGCACTTCCATTTCAGCAAGGAAAAGTCAGAAAAATAATTTTTCATGAATTTATGCATGAACATTTTGAAGCAAAATATTCGTTTATGTAATAGGAATTACATCCTATATATTTTTTTCAACCAATAAAATTCGATCAGAAGATAATTTCTCTGGCGAATACCACCAAAATACTTGGCGGACGTAGTTGTAGACCTAATACGAATAATAACTCGTTTCACTACACACGCAAATTCAACAAAAAGATTTTTCAATACCAGTCAATAAAGAAAGTTGTGATAAAGACATTAAAGGGATTCCTAGCAGAGTTTAACTCAAATAAATACAAAAAGATTATTTACAAGCTTAACTTAAACCTTGCGAAGGGCCTTATCTATGTAAAATAGGTGTATACTTATGTTGCTATTTTTGATTTGGTTGGGACCTGGAAGAAAATGAGTATATAGCAGAAATCAAAAGAAATAAATAATAATGAATGAAGACAACAAATTCTAAAGGGAATTGCAAGCGGGCGAAAAAGTGAAAATAAACTATATTACAGCTACAGCAGCAGCAGTAAAGAACCTAAAAAAGCAAAAGAAAATGCAATGTGCCAAATGCAGAAACGACAGTATGATAAGCCATTTCATGGTCAATATTCTGCCCGTACCAAACAAGATGATTCAGGCAGAATCCATATGCATCAGTGGTTACCTAGGACAGTGTTAAAAACTAAAACCAAAGGTTTTTTTTTATTTCTGCACAAGACCAATGTTTATTAACGAGAAATAAAAAAGCACACATTCTGAAAAATTGTGTTGACCTCAAATACAGAATCTGAAATAAACCTTGGCATGATAGAGTGGATTAATATCAGCACTTAAAAATATCCAGACTTTACTAGACGGAACCTGGTATAAACATCACGAAAATGACCACAGGAACAGAATGTGCTTTCTTATTGACATGACAGTCCCTGTAGATATTTGAAGATCTCCAAAATAAAAGGATCCTGAAGCGGTGGTCTCAAAAAATGTGGTGCACAAGGACATCAATAATTCAAGTTGTAGATCAAGCCCTTGGGCGGATCGGAAAAGGTTCCGATAGACTCATTGAAAGGATCCCTGGTAGGCCATACCTTAACGATATACCAAAAATCGTACTCAAATTAAAAAAAAAAGAACTCCTCATGGAAAATGTATGTGATCTTAGGATTCTGTTTGCGGGGGTTCCAAAAGATAATCAGTGGAAAATGTCATGAAACCATTTCTGACCTTAGGTCTCTGGTTGGGACCCAGAAAGAAATGTGTATACAACAAAATTCAAAAGAAATAATAATAATAATAATAATAATAATAATAATAATAATAATAATAATAATAATAAATGTTTTATTGGTTTTAGAAGAGTTTTCCGATATATTCGTTCTGTCTTCGAAGCATTTTTCTTTCTCTGTTATGTGTTTCTCTCTTTATATTTTATGGATTCTGTTGATTTTTTTCTGTCCTATTACTTTTATATTTTTCTGTCTACATGTCACATCTCCGTATATGTTTCATTGAATCGTTCATCTTTTAACTCACTGCATTTGTCCCTAGTGTTGGTGTTTAATATTTTGTCATCTGTACCACTCACTAGCATTCCTTGCTCATCCCAAGAATTTAATCTGTCGCCAAACTTCTGTTCTTGTCCCTCGACCATTTGCCGATGTCCCTAGAGCTACTCTAAATATGTTTCATTTTGAATATTCGGTTCCATCTACGCTATTGTATTTGCTATAAATTCTGTCAACCCTTTGAAAGTTGAGTTGTCCCGGATTCTGTCGCATTGGAGTTTGGGCGTTGGTTTTATTTTCTTTAATTTTAGCATTAGTTTGGTTACAATCACAGTCGGAACTTGAAATAATTTAACGGTGCTAAACTGCATTTCTGATTCTTTTATTCATTCTTATTCAGTCGTGCTGGTTCTTTGTGTGCCCTTCTGGTCTTTTCCATATCCAGAAGAGTTTTGGGTGTCCTTCGGTGATTTAGTGTGTTCAACTGAACGTTCGTAACGAAGTAAGCATCCATGCTTGCCAACAATCTTACATCTTACTTTCTTTTTTGTAGCATTTAGATCTCTAAAATTAGGGTAATTTCCCGCGATTTGTATTGTGTCGGCATTATCCCGTGTTATATAAAACTTATCAGTTACTTCTTATGTTGTTTGTGAGCGTATACTATATATATATATATATATATATATATATATATATTGTTGTTTTGTCGGTAGTTTTATTGACAAAAACTATTTTAGCAAGCAGGGTTTCTTTTATCATAAAGTGCTCAATATCGAGGTGGAGATAGAGCGTTGATGTTTAATGCAAAGAATTTGTCACTTTAACTTAGCAGCAGCTTAACCCAGCTCCAATGAGAGAGGGTATCATAACGGTGTCCTCATGAAAACTCATATTTGGCATTAACCTACTCAGTCAAAAGGACAATTTTTTGCACTAAAACTATATATATATAAGCCCACTACCACCATTCCTTCTCGGCCTACAGCCATGTGCGACACAAAAAATGGACCTGTCTAATTTTCTCTGTATAACTCCACTCTGTTAATAATAATTTAAATGTTCTATGTTCACTGAACATTAAATGTTCATCCTTTGATAATGGCTTATGTAAGCCGAAAGCTCAGACCTGATAAAAAAATCAACAATTATTGCGATTTCTTGTCGTCTTTCCATGACAACACTATCAAGCTAATCAGATCATACGAACGGATCTTACACAAAATGAATAGACAGAACTTGTCTATATTATTCAATGAAACCTGTATTAATATATATATATGTATATATATATATATATATATATATATTTTAATCATATAACCCCGAGCAAGGCGGTAATGCCACTGATGTGCAGGGGGCTACGTAAGAGTGAAAAGATTGGAAAAGAGAAAACCGGAAACCACATCCTAAACAGGAAACAAGGGATGAGCCTCTTCACCCGTTCAATAAACGTGGGTGGAGTCACCGGTAGTTTCATGCACAACACAATCTTCAGGTGCGGAGTATAGCATGACCGTTGCATAATTAAAATTTCAATAAAACTATCTGGTTAACACAATGTTGTCGCAGTCCATATATTATAGGGGGATTAAAAATGGAATAAATATGAATTTAAAATAAACGGAATTTATATTTTTTTATTTAAAATAGACGGGTATTCGTAATTTTTATTAAAATTTAAATTATGTAACGATAAATCTCTACTCAGCACCCGAAAATTGCGTTGTACTTGAAAGTCCGAGTTGTGCTACCGATGAGGAAAAATGTATATTTATTAATACATATTTAACAGCTCTGTTACTTTTTATTTTTATTTTTTTTAATCGTATCACCGCAAGCAAGGCGGTAATGCCACTGATGTGAAGGGGGTTACGTAATAGTGAAAAGATTGGAAAAGAGAAAGCCGGAAACCACATCCTAAACAGGGGACAAGGGACGAGCCTCTTAACCTGTTCAATAGACGTGGGTGGAGTGTGAACCGGGCGATAGATTAGTCTATCTACTCCAACTGAAAAAAAAAAACAAAGTGAGAAGATTTGAAAAGAGAAAGCCGGAAACCACATTCTAAACAGGGAACAAGGGATGAGCCTCTTAACCTGTTCAATAGACGTGGGTGGAGTGTGAACCGGGTGCTAGATTAGTCTATCTACTTCGATGAATATTTTATCAACAGCAGCATTCAATGTTAGGTAATTATTAAAAATGAAACATCGCTTCACATACCTCGTATAAAGGAGCTTCAACTGTGTTGCATACTTATTGTCGTAAAAAATAATGACAGACATTTGTTTTAGAGCGGACAGACGCACGCACAAAGCGAGCCTTTATTTACATTAGAAGAAGAGGGAAGAGTTAGGTAAAGGGAGAAAATCCCTACAGAAATTCTAAAAGAGAAAGAGAGATAACCTTTAACTGACTGACAGTTATTGATAATTTCAACACTCCTCCTCAATTGCTGACAGTCTAAATAATCAGTTCTTCAAGACCTAACAGGTCCCTGAGCTTCACAAACTGTGAGCTCACAAGTCCTTTTGTTAGAATATCCGCTACCATTTCTTTGCTCGGACAGTACTCCAACTTGACTGTCTTCTTTTCCACCTGTTCTCGGATATAGTGGAACTTAATGTCAACATGTTTGGCCCTTCCATGATGCTGTGGGTTCTTTGCCATACACATTGTTGACTGGTTGTCTTCGTAGATCAGTGTCGGGGAAACTGGTGATCCTGATAAGGCAGCCTGAAGGCGCTGCATCCAAACAGCCTCTTGTGCCGCACTTGCCAATGCCATGTATTCAGCTTCAGCTGTTGATAATGCAACACAGGTTTGTCTTTTGCTTCTCCAGCTGACAGCTGCTCCACTTAATTTAAACAAGTAACCAGATATCGATCTGCGATCATCTAAATTACCAGCCCAGTCTGCATCTGAATATCCCAGGAGGTTAGATGTTTTTTCCTTGTCATACAATAGACCATACCCTTGAGTACCATTTAGATAACGGAAAACATGTTTAACGCACTTCCAGTGTTCCATTGTAGGCTGAGAGCAGAATCTTGCAACATTGCCAACAGCATATGCAATATCAGGTCGTATCCTTGTTGACAGATACAGTAAGCTTCCAACGGCTGATTGGTACAACTCTTTGTTGACCAGCTTGCTCACTTCAGTTGCCTTTGTTAATTTTACTCCAACATCAATTGGGGTTGATACCGGTTTGGAGTTTTCCATTTGAAATTTTCTTAAAACTTCTGCTGTATATGCAGGTTGTCCAATCCATATTTTCCCTGGTTCGGGATAAACAACTTTAACACCTAAAAAGTGTTTTAGTCTTCCCAAATCCTTGATTTTGAAAAATTTTGAAATATTCTTTACAAAATCTTGAATTTGATTCTGGGATTTGCTTCCCACAATTATATCATCAACATAAACCGCAGTGATGAATATTTCTCCTCCAGAGGATTGTATGTAAATACAGGGATCGTTCTCCAACTGCTTGAAGTTCATCTTTTTTAGTTGACAATCAAGCACTTCATTCCAACATTTTGGTGACTGCTTTAAGCCATAAATGCTTCGCTGCAGTTTGCAGACAAGATGTTCCTTGCCTTCAACTACAAATCCCTCTGGCTGCTTCATGTAGATCTCCTCCTTTAGCTCACCATTTAAGAATGCAGTGGTGATGTCCAACTGATGTAGCTTCAGGTCATTCTGTGCTGCTAACGCAACACTTCGCACTGATTCAAATCTCACAACTGGGCAAAAGGTCTCGTCATAATCAATACCTTGCTTCTGAAGAAAACCTTGGGCTACCAGTCGAGCTTTATACTGTTCCATTTTTCCGTCAGCATCGTACTTGCGTTTAAAAACCCATTTGCTACCAATAGCTTTTTGTTCACTCGGCAACTCGGTGAGATCCCATACTTTGTTAGTATGCAAGGAAGAAATTTCACCTTCCATTGCTTTCATCCACTCATTCCTCTCAGGACTGGAGAGTGCTTCTTCCATTGTCAGTGGATCACTTAAATTATGGGCCATGTAAACCCATTCACCGTACTGGTCTGGAGCCTTCTTAGTCCTTGGTGATCTTCGGAGTCCCGGTCCCTCCTGCAAGTTGTCATTATCCTCGGAGCTCTCCTGGTATTCGATTTCAACTGGAGGTGGCTTCACTACTTCTTTTTCCTCTTGGTCAGTTATGGAGCCTGATTCATTGAAGATCACATCCCTGCTATGAAATACTCTAGACTTTCTGATGTCGTAAAGTCTATAACCCTTTACACTAATGCCATAACCAAGAAATATGCTCTTCTTGAACTTAGAATCCATTTTAAACCTTTCATCCTTTGGTACATGGACAAAAGCATCACACCCAAAGATGCGTAAATATTTTACATTGGGTTTATGCCCCTTCAATACTTCATAGGGTGTCATACCTTTCACAGAATTTGTTGGGCTCCGGTTTCGAATATATGAAGCTGGGGATAAAGCTTCTGCCCAAAATTTCTTAGGCAGTTTTGCATCTGACAACATTGCCCGCACTGTTTCTACTAATGTTCGATTCATTCTTTCAGCTACTCCATTTTGCTCTGGGGTTTTAGGAACAGTATATTCGTGTCGAATGCCTTCCTTTTTTAAGTAATCTTCAAATTCTCTTGAAGTGTACTCCCCACCATTATCAGTGCGTAGGGTCTTAATATTATGTCCTGTGAAATTTTCCACCATGGTTTTCCATTCCATAAACTTTTTAAAAACATCTCTCTTGTGTTTGAGCACGTATATCCATACAAATCTTGATTTATCATCAATAAATGTTACAAAATATTCTGCTCCACCAAGCGATTTTGCCTCTATCCTTCCACAAACATCGCTATGCACAATTCCGAGAAGTTGAGTAGCTCGCTTCCCACCAGATTTTGGAAATGACGAACGATGATGTTTTCCATCCAAACATGACTCACAGAAGTTGATATCTTTGGTTACATCATAGTCAAGGCCAGTTATTAGTTCATCTTTTACTAGTTTCTGTAAATTCTTTTCTCCAAGGTGGCCAAAACGTCTATGCCAAATCACCTCCTTTGTGTTACTACTTAGGCAGGAGTTTGCTGAATGGGCTTCTCCATATACTTCACTGCAGTTTAAATAGTATATGTTACCAATTTTTGAACCTGTTGCCACCACTTTCTGCTTGTCATCCAGAATTTGACAACTTGATTCAGTAAATAAGCATGTCTTTCCAGATTTAGTGGCTCTAGACACACTTAATAAATTATAAGACAATTTAGGAACATATAGAGTTTCATAAAGCCTACATCTTTGGTATTTGCCATTTGGTAAACTCACTTTAAGTTCTATTGTACCTATACCTAATGCCTCAACTGAAAATCCATCGCCAAGGGTTATTTCCTCTGCTACATCCAACTTTTTGAAATTAATAAATTTCTCAACATCGTAACACATGTGACATGTAGCTCCAGAATCAACAATCCAGTTACTCTTCTTATTATTTGACAACAACGCATTATGTGTGAGACGTCCAACAATGTCATCACTAGAATCACTTGAGTCATCCTTTATTTTCTTAGTGAAGAAAACTTTCCTTTTCGGATGGTTCGACTTAACATTCTCTTTTGTATCAAGTAAACGAGTCACGTTTAATGTGTCCGTTTTTTCCACAGTAATAACATTTGGGTCCCCTTTTGTTGACATGATGTTTTGATGCCATGGCTTTCAATTCAGCACCATTTATTTCCTTCTCTTTGATCTTGGTTTCTTCATGCAGCAATCGCTCAGTCACTAACACCCATTTAGGAACATGCTGACTTGCTTCGAGTGCCGTCACCAACATATTATAAGAGTCTGGAAGTGTAGCCAGAAGATGAACAACTCTATCTTCCTCGTCAATAGAATCGCCAATGACTGCTAATTCATCAAATATTTCCATCATAGTTTTAATGTGTTCATGAACAGAGTCGCCGTCTTTTAGTTTAAGAGAATATAATTTTCTCCTCAACGCTAATTTATTTGCCCAAGTATTCTTTTGAAATTGGTCAGCTAATTTTTCCACACTACTGCGGGGTCGTCAGGGTCTCCAATTAAATATAGCAGTGAAGTTTCCACCGACAGTACAATCGTCGCTAATGCAGGGTCCCTTCTTGATAAATATTTTACGTGTGATGCAGAATCTGTTCGTTTATCAGGAACTATCTCCGTTTCGTTAACAATGTTCCATAAACCATCCCTAATTAAAGCCATTTTACACTTTCAACCTTCCAATACAAAAAAAGAATTCAAGATGGCCGAACGGGATAAAACAAAAAAAAGTTCACACGTGGACATGGACAAATATCTCCAAGACGTTGACGTAGACTGGGCCCATAACCTTTGTTAGGTAATTATTAAAAATGAAACATAGCTTCACATACCTCGTATAAAGGAGCTTCAACTGTGTTGCATACTTATTGTCGTAAAAAATAATGACAGAGACATTTGTTTTAGAGCGGACAGACGCACGCACAAAGCGAGCCTTTATTTACATTAGAAGAAGAGGGAAGAGTTAGGTAAAGGGAGAGAATCCCTACAGTAATTCTAAAAGAGAAAGAGAGATAACCTTTAACTGACTGACAGTTATTGATAATTTCAACATTCAATACATGATAGATTGCTATGCTCCTCTTTAATTTGTTTCTCTCTGTTTCTGAGTCCGTTGCTTAAGAAGTCACCATTATATGCGCCCATCTAGTTTCACACTTATCTTTACAATTTTTACCAATTCACAGTTGATGACGAAACAGAATTGACAAAAATAGTAGTAGTAGTAATAGCATTAGAAGAAGAAGAAGAAGAAGAAGAAGAAGAAGAAGAAGAAGAAGAAGAAGAAGAAGAAGAAGAACGAAAAGGCCGAGCGCGAAATGAAGGAAGGAAGACAAACATTCTAAAAATAAGATGATGGTGACGATGACGATAATGATGTAACAGGAAAAAGAAAAGGGAAATAATATTAAAGGAAAATAAAATCACTCTCTCTCTCTCTCTCTCTCTCTCTCTCTCTCTCTCTCAAATACCGTAGATTCCAGAGGAGTATTGGTTGAGAATTCTCAGGACGATCGGTGTTACTACTGTAGTTTCCATTACAAATCAATTGCTAGTCCTAAGCCCAACCAGCTGCAAGCCCAATGGCCAACCGAATGGTAGTCCCAAGCCCAACCGGTTTTCAATTAAGAGTTGTCTTTCTCTTTGAATGTTTCCTAGCCAAGGCTGGCGAGCCTAGACTTACCTTCGATTTAACCCATATCTAAGGGAAGAAAAGATTCATTCATTTCCCAATAATATTTGAGCATAAATGAATGTAAAGAATTCGTCTGGAACTAGACGCATTCCGTGCCTCTATCCATTATACCACCCGCACATCCTAGAAGAGGATTTATTAGTAGTAAACAAAGAGATGACGAATTATATGTAACAAAAGAATAAGTTTAGCAGGTGAGAAAATGATGAAAAAAAAAAAGGTCAGAGAATAAGGAACAAAAACGTGGAAGACCGATCGCGAGAGAAAGACATTTTAATCGAAGAAACAACGCAATAAAAAAAAAAATTAAATACAATCATGTGAAAAAAGAAGAAATTCATAGGGTAAAAATGTAAAAATATTTTATTTATTTTATCCATCTATTCGCCACACAACAAAACATTTAAAAAGAACTCGTGAATTTCTTGGTGAATTTCAAGAAATGTTTGACAACAATGTTTCCAAGTCAGTCAGGTCCATAGCCATAGAGGCAGTGCTGCCCTGAGTCAAAGGCTGGCTGTTTGAAGACTGTATGTCTGGTAACAGTCCACTGTATCATACCACAGAAGCAGTAGAACCAAGTTATGACTGTCAGACAACTTCTGATACCACATAATCCCTTACATGTGGCCAACTCCCCAGACAGCATCTTTGATTGTTATCTGTGAGGCGCAGTTGAGCGAGAGACCAACGAAAGTAACAAGGCAAGAATTATGACAACATTCACCACTTTAAGAAAGGAGATCGTATAAAAGAGATGAAGGTGATTTCGAAGTCGTCTGAGGGTCGTGGTTGAAGATAAGGGTGATTTCATTAAATCATTAATATTTCAAGATACGTTTGTGTAATTTTGGTAAATGTATCAGTTATCGGTGTTAGTTTCATTTTTGCATAATTTAGACGATAATTTATTCATCGCATGCAGTATGTGTGGCATATAATGGTTAACTGTAAACTTGAACATGTTAAGATTGTATTGATCAGGAAGGAACATCATGGAAATCGTTTTCATACAGCAGCGGTTCGCAGGAAGACGCGGCATCTCATAAGGAACTACAAATGAAATGATGGTGATTCACTACAATGTGTGTGGTTTGGCGGGTCTTAGCCGTCAAGGTTAGCATTGATGGAACTGAATAATGTAGTTCATCCTAATACTATGCATGGAAATAGCAACAGAACAGCGAGAGGCTTGCGGTGTCTAATCTGTGAGAAAGAGGTTGTAAGTTTGAAAATAATTAATCACCGACAAGGACGCAGAGACGCTTTCGGATTCTATCGAGAGTAAAAGCGAAGAATGGGTAGCACCTGTCCATATATAACTACATCTTCCGTACATTGAATATTGCTACTATATCTGGCCTGGTTGTCTATAGATCTCTAGTTTCTCAACGAAATCGAATAAAAGTTATTTAATATTAACGGTGCATCGTGGTGCAGTGGATATCGGCTCGGAACGAGAAATCTGGAAAACGAAATCAAATTCTAGTTGTATTCCTTGCATTCACTTATGCGTAAATACCTTTGGGAAATGTATTAATCCTTCTCATCTCTTCAGTTATGGGTTAAATAACATGACAGATTAAGTTCTATAGCCTTGGTCGGCAACCAGTCTACCGCAGAAGGTAATAGCAACCTACTGCGGGAAAATCTTTTGCCCAGTCATCGTGTATCACGTATGGCACTTAACTGATTGAATATTAACGGCCCTGACCTGGCATCTCGACTTTAGTGACTTTCCCACCGCCGCGATGTGGCTTCTCTTTGTCTTTTCTGTAAATAGTTTCAAGGTTCTTTCTAATGAGCTCTCCTCCTTAGCGTCACGTTCATATGAATTTAAGTGGAGTACTAGATTGGCTGTTAGTTCCCATTTTTTTTTTACTTTTGAAAAAGCTATATGTAACTGCTTTTTCTTTTTAATAGTTTCTTTTTTACACTTTATCACTTGTAGAACTCCCTTATTTATTTATCTTCTACCACCAACAATCTTTAAAATTTTGAAATGCAATATTAATCATCTCTCATCTAATTCTCTTCTCATTCTCTTCCACTCCCAGTAACCCCTGGAGTCATCAGTGGCATTATCATCTCACTTGGGGTAAAATGATTAAAAAAAAAAAAAGAAAAGTAAAACTACAATGAACAGTTTATCTGAGTTCCTGTTCAACTGACGATACTGTCTTCGTAATCCTTGCGCTGTGAGTAAATTAATAGGCGTATGTATTCTGATTGGTTATACGGAGATTAAGTTTTTTAAGATGACGTCTAATTGGATTGACTTGTTTAGAAAAAAGGTTACTTGTTATTTTTTTTAATTTATTTTAACTTCTTGAAGTATTTAATCTTTTCTTTTTCGTTTTATGGGCTTAAACAAAAAGAATGTGTATTCAAGAAAAATAGATCCTGTTTTAAGTCTTTCAAATGTCTTCTTTACTTTAGTATAAACGGTTAGATATAATTGATTGTATACGTAGAGAAATGCATGTAAATATTATCGTTTATCTGACGTTTCGTTAATTCGAGGATATGACGTCATTGCTCTTCTCACCCGTTAGCAAAAACAAACAAAGAATAAAGAAAAGGTATATTTTTATTATTTTTATTTTTTTTATTTTTTGTTATAATCGTTTCACCCCAAACAAGGAAATATTGCTACTGGGGTACAGGAGAGAAAGAGGAGCGGAAAAGAAAAAAAATGAGAACGAAGAGGTGTTGGAGAAAGGATTAGAGAAAAATGGTAATCAAGGAGATAGAAGATGGCAACTGATAGTGCACTTAAACTTATATGCACTATTGAGCCAAATAATTATGACCACCGACTCCAAAAGAGTTTCGTTCCCCCACCACCATGAGCCCATAAAACATTTCTTACACGCTCAATACAATATCACATTGAAACCCTATTTCTGGTACAACCATCGAGCCAGATCAGTACCAAGATAGGTGACAGTCTAGGAATACCAGACGATGTAAGCTTGTGTGTACGGGAGGGGGAGTATGAGATAATGGCTCGAAATTGTTAATAAGCGAGCTGAGTTCTAATTGCAGTCAGGTTTGTTATATTCACTTAGAAATTATACCCTTGGAAAATGTATGAACCCGCCTCTTCTACCCCCAGCTACGAGTTAATTAGTAAGAACTGGATCAGGAAATCATTATTATCTTCAAAACATTCTTACAATTTAAAAATATTTCTGACTATAAATAACCTATAAAAGGTTGACAAACAAAGAAATCAATAGAGATAGAAAAATTCTACCTGAAAGAAAAAGAACGCCCGAAAAGAGCTAAATCCCTTTTATTTTCTTTTTTAATATTGGAAGCCGCTTTGAAGTCAAGCGTGCTCTACCATTAAATTACAGGAAACCCTCACACCAATGCAAGCTAAATTATTGACATAGAACCTATCTTTTTCTTATTGAATAATAGCTATAGTTCTTTATAGTTATATTCTTTTGAGTTGGATGGAGTATTTTAGACAATGAATCCTGCCACAGTTCATGAATTGGTTTCAAGCAAATGAACCTTCAGATTCTAAAGAAGACAATCTCATTCTATATCACCAGTCTGCAATATCTGATTAGATATTGTAGATAGGCGATACAGAATCAAAAACAAAGAAATGTCGTTTGCAACAACAACTAAAACGGATATCACATGTTATCAATTTTACATCTATGCAACGGTGCTCCGGCTATATATTGTGGAATCCACCTTGGAAAGTTTAATTTAAAAAAAATTCGACAATTTACATATCGCACTCGTCGACAAAAAACTTATATTAGCATAAAACTTATTTCAGAACGATAATTTATATTTGTTTAGCACAGAGGCTGGATAGAAAAACTTAAAGTTGGAAGCTGATTGGCTAATAAACCGAAGCCACGTGAGAACATGTGATTCAACCCTCGTTTGATCCGCCTTCTTCCCATAAAAGGAGGAAACCTAAGACCAAATCCTCATTAACAATTCGAACGTCAACCAAGCATTACTGAAATCTATGCAGCTACGAATTGTTGAATATTGCCAAGTTAAGTAGTTCTCAACAAACATTCCAAAGTTTCAACATACTCTCTCACTCATATAATTTTCTCAAAGTAACATACATTCAACATTTTCTACTTTGATCTCACTTTCAAGCAACCTATTTTCAACAAACCGCTTTCTGTACATACTTTTTTATTGAACATAAAAAGAGAAAATTTATTCCTACAGCAATTAACTGAATAATTCATTTTAAGTCACAATTACTTTCTCTCGTTTCTCTCTCAGCAAATCTTTTCAACTTCATATTCTGTACTTTATGAATATAATTCTATTTGTTTTCTTGTTACCAAAATTCGGAATTTTCTTTGTTCATTATTTGTCCGTGCGTTCCTTATTATTCTTCATGTGCCGTGTCCTTTCAGGAGGTAGGCGATCATGGACTCTGTCTCTTGGCTCTGTCTCTTATCGCTCTCAATATTTTTCTTGTGGTATCTCTAGTCACCGCTTCGCCATTCATTTGCTCAGACCTAACAAGTACGTCTTGCACTGCTTTCCCTTGTCTCTTCTTCCATTTATCCGATGCATGAGTATCATGTTCTCCAGGTCCTCCTTCCTCATTATGTTTCACGGGAGCTTCATATGTCTTCGTATTCGATATAAGTTTTCTTCTCGTTTACATCCTTTCCAACACCTCATCGTTGCACACGTGCTCTGTCCATGGTATCCTCAGCATCCTTTTGTAAAACCACATTTCTGCTGCCTCAAGCCTCTCCTTCTTCCTTGATGAGATCCTCCAACATTCACTTCCATACAGAAGGACAGATATCACATAGCAATCCAGCACTCTTTTCTTTGTTTCTAATGAGATTTTCCTGTTTTTCAGTGCTCTGGCTAGCTTCTGAAATGCGTCTTTGGCCATGCCAATGCGTCTTTGGAAATCCATGTCGCACTTTCTATCATCTGTCAAAATACTTCCCAGGTATTTGAATATTTTATTGTAAAATATGTTCTTAATTTATTAAACAGAAAACTTTTGTGTAAAATCAAGTTTAACTTATCCTATATAAAGTATATATTATTGTATTATATTAACTTATATAAAGCATATATTATTAAATAGAAAAATGCGCGCATGAAAAGTAATATTATTAAGATTATATTAAACTTGGAAAAGAATAGGACAAGTTATTAATGAAAAAAGTAAAGGACAAGATATTCCAGTGAAGTAAAAAATAAGAAATTTCTTACTTAAAATATTGCATTCAAATTTTGTTTTTAACTGCAATATTTGAAGTAAAATCAGGTATCATTTGTTTATGTGGCCGTAAGACTGGTATCATTTGTTAATGAGTCGGTAAATCAGGTATCGTTTAGTTATGTGGCCGTGTGCCTGATATTTGTTAATGAATCCGTTAATCTGGTATCATTTATTTATGGTATCTGGTATATTTTCGTAATTTGCTTTTATCAACTATATTTTTCAAAACTCTTTTTTGGTTAACTTTTTTCTTAAAAAAATTTAAACGCTTGAATAAGCCATTTTCTGACTTTGAATAAGTCATGTTCTGACTTTGAATAAGTCATTTTCTGACTTTGAATATGTCATTTTCTGACTTTGAATAAGTCATTTTCTGACTTTGAATATGTCATTTTCACATCTAAGTTTCTTGAAATTTTAGGATGCACTAGTTTATATGTGTCATGTGATATAAATAACGTTGAGTCATGAATAATATATTGTTTATGTTTGATAATTTTATTCTACAAAAGTGGACAATTATACTTTATTCAAATATTTGCAATCGCTACCTCCACTATGGCCTAATGGCTATTGATTCCTGACCTTTGTCCACATGGCTCGTGTTCAATTTCCGGTGTGAGGAAACATTTTTATATAGGTTTTGGGCCCTTCGAAATGATGTAAGTGTCAACAAGCTTATCTTACAAGATCAATTATTACTGAATAATGACTTCTCTCCTCACGGTATGCAGTATACATTTATCCTTGTACCACATCTAATCTTACGGTTAAAAAAAACACCCCAATACGCTGAATACCAGGTATAGAGAGTGTTGTAATACTATAGTGTACATTGATATGAAAACCAGTCTATTTTATGCTTGAACTCAATCCTCGGACTGTTGCCGCTTGGTGCTGACCTCAGTTCCCACTGATATATATATATATATATATATATATTGAATAATATAGACAAGTTTTGTCTATTAATTTTGTGTAGGATCCGTTCATACCGTCTGATATACTTGATGGTGATGTCGTTAAAAGACAACAAAAAATCACAGTATTTGTTGAATTTTTTATCAGGTCTAAGCTTTCGGCTCACATAAGCCATTATCAAAGAGTAAATAATAACACACAGTAAACATAGAACATTTAAGCTATTAACAATAAAGATATTGAAAATATAAGTCCATCCCTACTGTGGCGGATGGCCGAAGACAGTGACATATATTTTCAATTCAATTATCTTTATTGTTAATAGCTTAAATGTTCTATGTTTACTGTGTGTTATTATTTACTCTTTGATAATGGCTTATGTGAGCCGAAAGCTTAGACCTGATAAAAAATTCAACAAATACTGTGATTTTTTGTTGTCTTTTAACGACATCACCATCAAGTATATCAGACGGTATGAACGGATCCTACACAAAATTAATAGACAAAACTTGTCTATATTATTCAATGAAACCTGCATTAATGAAAAAATGCTGCCAAAATACACACAATATATATATAGCCATCTGGACAGTGGACAAATGACAGTTGGACGGTCGTGTCTCAGCTATAAAGACAACCTAAAGAGTAACCTCTCAGCTGTCAATGTCCCTCATAGTACGAGTGAACTACCCTGGATAGAAATAACTGGGAATGGTTGTGTCGGATTGAAATCAGTAATTTTGAAATCAGTCGTATTAACCAGCTCAGAAAGAAAAGATAGCGGCGAAAAGCATCAGCAAATATTCTTGTGGCTATAGCCCGAGATCCTCTCTGTCGTACAATGTGTGGACTTGTATGCAGGTCATTCATAAAACGCAAACATAAAAACTAAACAAGGTTATCGAATCCTCATACGTCGAATTCGACAGGAGAGTCCATCATTGAAACAATATAAAGGCGTTGGATATAATCAGTTAAACTTTTATTTCCACTGGACATAACTGAGATAGAGTCTTGAGTTTGTCGGTGATATTTATTTTGGGTAATGTTAGTTGCGAACAAGATTGGATCGGAGAGTCCAACATCATATATATGACGAAGGGCAACTGAAGTCACCACTCATGTTTCACGCATTTGCGATCTTTAGGTGACTTGAAAGCCTGGAAGGTGAAACTGAGTAGCGACTCAAACAACTTTCGTTAAGGTTGTAATGCAAGTTGCTCTGTACAAATAGTCCAGGCATTGATCACTTTAATTTAATTCACACCAACATCATTGTTTTTTCAGTATATATATATATATATATATATATATATATATATATATATATATATATATATATAACAGACAATGAATGACTATTATATTTAATTTCTAAACATCGTATTTGGCTTTAATTTCATGTGAAAATAAAGACAAAAATTGTCCAACATTCTCGTTGCATAGCAATGTTTTATGTCAATACAAGATAAAATCATCTTTGATAGGAGATGTGTTGATGTTAACGTCCTTGTAACTTCTCTGAAGATGGCTCATGGGAGCTGAAAGCTTAGAACCAGCATAATAAAAGAGAGTATCCAAATGTTAGACATATATGTGAAAGGGGAGACAGAGATCAACACCAAGCAACGACAGTTAGTTGCATGCTCCATTTTTTTTATATTTATGTTGACATGCCATCTGCTCCTGATATATATATATATATATATATATATATATATATATATATATATATATATATATATATATATCCGAGTGAGTACAGAACGAAGAAAGATTTTTTCACCGTCCAAAACATTAATTTAAAACAGTGCTCGATATATGATGTATAGAACTGTGAATATTTATTATAAATTATGTTTTAGAACCTGTACATAATTTGTTTATTATAAATTATGTTTTAGAACATGTACATAATTTTTTCTATATATGTCCTCTACATGATAATTGATAAATCTACTGGAGGTAAGGTTGATAAAACCAGAAAATTAATCCATAGAGTCTTTAAATCCTTTGGCCTTAACGTAATGATTAAACACAATATCAAGCAAGTAGTCATAACATTAGACCTAGTATCGAACACTTTCCAACCTTACATGAAAAACAACGCTAACCCAAAATATATAAACCCCAACTCTAATCACCCACCACCCATTATTAAGCACATCCCATCATCGGTAGAACGTTGCATTAACACACACTCATCCAGTAAAGAGATATATGATAAGCACAAGGTAATTTATAATAGAATCCTTAATGAAAGTGGGTATAAATCATCAAAAATTAGCTTTGTGGAAAAATTCAAAAGTCCAAAAAGCAAAAATAGAAACAGGAAAATAATATGGTGTAACCCTCCCTTCAATCAATCAGTTAACTTCAAGCTGGGGCATAAATTTCTTAAATTAATAGAGAAGCACTTTCCCAAAAATAACCCTCTGAGCAAAATCTTCAATAAAAATACCATAAAATTAAGCTATAGCTGTTCCAATAATCTAGAAAGAATAATCAAAATGCATAACACCAAAATATTAAAACTACACAGCAAAAATAAATCCAACACTAATACATGTCCGTCCCGTGATAACAACCTCTGTAACTGTAGAAACCCCAACCAATGCCCCATGACCAATAAATGTCTGACGAAATCTCTAATATATATGTGTTCGATTTCATCCTCAGAAAATCCTAAAGATTAAAAAATATATATTGGGAATACCATGAACGTATTTAAAAAGCGCTTTTACAATCACCTCTCATCCTTCAATAACAAAGAAAAACGAAACATGACGTCTCTCTCCAAATACTTTTAGAAATTAAAAGACGAAAATAAATCACCTAAGGTTAAATGGAAAATCCTCAAACAAGCAAGAACAGCAAAATCTATAAAAGAACTATGTTTTCTTTGCCTTCAAAAAAAATAGAGATCCTTAAATGTATAAATAGTAAGAAGCTTTTAAATCAGAGGCACGAAACCACAGTAAACTGTAAGTACATTAGGTGTAATATAACAATCTGGCCCCACCCGAGGAAGGCTGATGCAAGCGAGGGTGTTTCCGGTCGTTGAAAGGAACGGATGTCGTTTGACCTTATTTCCGGCAGCAGCGGAAATAACTACAGAGGCAAACAGAACAGGTGTCTCTGAGAATTACGTGGGCGTGCGTGGGCGAGGCAAAACCGGAAGAAAAAGTCCCGGTTCTGGAAGAATATAAAAAGACCTCGGCACACGGATTCGCCAGTAGAGGAGCAACAGAGATCGGCCGGTGAAGAGAGAGACACAACAGATAAGACTACACTCCCGTCAACCCATTAGAAGCGCGCTCTCTCAATTCTCTGTTCCCTATGCTACACGGTTCATCGTCATTAATAAAAATATAACTTTATATTTTTATATATATGCGTGTTTGTTGTTTGTCGATATATAACAGACGCATTATTGGTGCCTAGTGACTTGCTGTTTTGAGACAACAAAACAGATGCGAGCTGGTTGCCACGGCGACGATTGAAATTCAACGGACTTAAAACTACCAGATAGAAAGAAAAAAGAAGACGAAAATAGAAGCAGCCGCACGACTATAGACATCAGCCAAGGTAGGTGACTCTTTGATTTGATAGTGTGTGTGTTCTGCTCTTGTTTATAAGTCTAGTTAGAAAAAAAAAATGGAACAGCATACTTTTGCCGATCTGACCCTAGAATTGAGAAATGTGGATTGTTCGGTGTCGAACACATTAAGGGTAGAACGGAGGGGGTGCAGGACTACATGCAGAGAGTAGTACGCCTAGCGGAGAGCGCATAGGTTGGGGTTGACGGGAGGAATAAAGTTGAGATATTTACCTATCTGTAAGTATAAAACATCTGAGTTAATGATTTATTTTTTTTGTTAATATTTTACCATATATGTGAAGTGAGTTTACTGGTATGTTGCTTAATTAATCTTACTTTTATTGAGTAAGTGAAATGTAAAATCATGTAAAGGAAGTTTCTTCTACTCTTTAAAGTGGATAATTGGATTAACTTGTTGATAACAATGTTTTCTTTGGTTTGTGCAGTGTTAGGTTTTCTTTTTTTTGGATTTCTTTTCAATGACTGTACACTACAAAATGATTTACATTTCTATGTTTGTGAATTATGCTTTTGTGCAGGTTCCCATCAATTCAACATCCTCTGTGAATTTTCATTTATGTGACTTGGGAAATATCTTTTGAAGATATATTAATTTCTGAAAACTTTATATTGACACGGATAGACCTGCAGATTCCACAGTTGATCGGAACAAAAAGAAAGAACAACTGAAAAGTCTTGTAGACTTATTGGCTGATATGCTATAGGATTGGGAAAGAAGCAGTGGGAGGATTAACGATAGTTTAAGTGAAATAGTTAGGAAGATACAAACGTGGAAAATTATTAATAGTATCTAAAGCATAAAGTAAATTATACGTCTCTGGTTCAGTGGTTTGGTCCCCAATTACGCAGAAATTTCCCAATTTTTCAGTGGACACCATGCCGGTAGAATTGCGCGATATGGAGGAGATTCCTATCCGCAAACTAGTAAATACCTTGGAACAGATAGATATGGAAAGATTTAGTGAAGGATATGAAGAACTCCCGAAGAAGTTGACGATAGGAGTCATTGCTGGCATAGTCGGCGTTATGATAATCCTTGGAATAATAGCTAGGAAGCGGATTTTTAAGTGTGAAAGAAGCAACAGTGCTTCGGGAAAGGAAAGGGAGTTATCCGTTGTGAATAGTACTCCGGGGTCAACGGGTGTTCAACACTCAAATGTCTCTGCGTTAAACAGAGAGATGTCAACAAATCAGATATGCTTGGATTCGAATCCAGAGGAAGTAGTTCAAGGAATAGAAGACATTGTACAAACTAAGGAACTACGAGTCACGGGTCCATTTTTTTAGACTAAATTAATATAGATGAAACCTCTAATCCTCCACAAGTAAATTGCATGCGGATTAACGTTGGAATCAGGGTAATTTTCTTCATTCTCTATTGAACATTTCTCGGTCAGACTATGAATGATATGTACTGCAGATAATGGCCATTTTTCTGTGTTCAAACATAGTATGCTTGAAATTAAATTAAATTAAATGAAGTTACATGTGTAACAATAAACTCGAGCAGAAACACGCATGGTGTTGGTCAAAGGTCATTTACTCGATGTCAGTTTAGAAACTGGGGCGCGGTTACCGCCTATGATCATGTGGTCGTGCATCGAGGCGTCTACGCTTATGGACAGAGTCGAGAAAGAAAATGAACATTTTTAAGAACTTTGCCCAATTCTGTGAAAATGGATATTAAAAAAAAAAAAAAAAAAAAAAAGAACAATGAAACATCGAGCTGGTAGAACAATTTTCACGATGGACACGAACATTGTTGGGTTGCCGATGTAGGCTCCCCTATATATTTTTTGTTGTTTTTTTTGTTTCGGCATGCACATGTTTTGTTGTTTTGGCGTGCACATGTTTTATACAATTGTCGGGCTTGTGTGGCATGGGGAGGAGTGTGACGGTGTTGCGCTTAAAATGTTCTTAGGTGAACATTTTGGAAAATGGGAGGGCGAGGAATGTAATATAACAATCTGGCCCCACCCGAGGAAGGCTGATGCAAGCGAGGGTGTTTCCGGTCGTTGAAAGGAACGGATGTCGTTTGACCTTATTTCCGGCAGCAGCGGAAATAACTACAGAGGCAAACAGAACAGGTGTCTCTGAGAATTACGTGGGCGTGCGTGGGCGAGGCAAAACCGGAAGAAAAAGTCCCGGTTCTGGAAGAATATAAAAAGACCTCGGCACACGGATTCGCCAGTAGAGGAGCAACAGAGATCGGCCGGTGAAGAGAGAGACACAACAGATAAGACTACACTCCCGTCAACCCATTAGAAGCGCGCTCTCTCAATTCTCTGTTCCCTATGCTACACGGTTCATCGTCATTAATAAAAATATAACTTTATATTTTTATATATATGCGTGTTTGTTGTTTGTCGATATATAACAGACGGACCTAACCGTACAATCATGCTTGGAAAAACTAGGAGTTTGATTAGATATTCTTATTATAAAAGATTAAAAATGCTATAGAAAAATTCGATCTAATAAATCCTTAAAGTACGGTCTAATACCCACAAAAAAATCTAAATAAATAAAATGTAAAATTAAAAGAAATTAACAGACTTCCAAACTATAATCTATGAAAAATTTACAATTAAAGGAAAACAAATCGATCCCCTAAATTCAAAATTAAGATTAAAATATACAAATTTAGATAAATTATAAAAACTGATAAAATACAAATTTACATTTGCCCTCTAAAAAATACAAATTTAGATTTTTTATAAATAACCTCGCCTAAATACAAAACACTCCACACTTAAATAGATCAAAAACTAAAGTTTACAGCAAAGTTTAATATTCCGAATTAGATTAGAAATCTACCCGTAATAACCTTACTTAAATACAAAAATATTCTGTAATGGAAAAATCAAAATTAAGCGAAAAAATGGCTTCCAAACTCGAAAAAGAATCAATTTCCTATTTTCAAACTTAAGATTAAATATACTATTTCAGAATAATTATATCATACACAAAAATAAACTGTAAGCACATTAAAGATCTAACCCTACAATCATACTAAAAAAATACTAAAAATTTGATTAGATATTTCTGTTATAAAAGATTAAAAATGATATCGAAAAAAATCGATCTAATAAATCCTTAAAGTAAGGTCTAATACACACAAAAATATCTAAATAAATAAAATGAAAAATTAAAAGAAAAAAAAACAGGCTTCCAAACTATAAAAACCGATCATCTAAATTCAAAATTAAGATTAAATATACAAATTTAGATAAATTATAAAAACTGATAAAATACATATTTGCATTTACTTCCTAAAAAATACAAGTTTAGATTTTTTGGGAATAACTTCGCCTAAATACAATAATACTCCACACTTGAATAAACACCCCTATCCTGATAAAATAAAAAGATAAATAAGAAATAAAATACAAAAATAATCCGTACTGAAAAAATCAAAATTAAAAAGAAAAATCACCCCACCCCTATCACGTCTATCTAAGGAACCCCGAGGAAGACTGCCTCGCCACTAAATGAAAGAGAATACATAAAATCTGTCTGGTATCAACAGACACCAATTAATCAAACACTAGCTAACCACGACGCCGTCCTAAAAATTCTTAAGGTCAACAAACATGATGAGTTCCCCAATCACAAAAAAAACACACACAAACAAGCAAAACTGACCAAGTAATCAAACCCCTCCACACACCACTTTCTTCGAAATTCTAACCAAAAGATATACCCGACCGATAAAAACGTACATTCCAACAGATAATGCCATTAATCAATAATTTAGAACTTTTTTTTTATAAGCATTTCACCCCGAGCAAGGCATGTAACTGCCACTACTGCGCAGGGGGGCTACATAGAGTGGAGAAAGGATGGTTAAATATAGGAATTGTTAGAGGGTGGGTGATAGGCGGGTGGGGATACCGAGAATGGATAAATATAGGAAATGTCAGAGGGTGAGTGATGGGCGGGTAAGGATACCGAGAATGAGGGTTGGGTAGATGAGAGTGTTCTGAGAATAATTGGGAGTTAGTGTGATAGGAGGTGTCTACTGACCCTAAATTTAAACACCTGGAGATTGTAGCTGTCGGGAAAGCAGAGTTGTGGAAGGAAGTTCCACAGGCGGGAAGCGCGAGAAAAGAAGCTGTTGGAGTAGAATTTACGGTTACATCTTATCTGTTTAACTGTAAAACGGTGGGACCTAGTTGCTAATCTTGTATCCCGTGTAAATTCGTGCTTAGGCGGCACCAGTGATCTAAGTTCATCGGAACAGAAGCCATGAAAGTACTTGTAGAAGAGGCACAGGGAAGCCACATCACGCCGGTGAGAGAGTCGTTGCAGCCGGTCTGCCAAGTCAGTATCAACCACGTTACTGACCCTCCTTTGTATTTTTTCAAGAAGCCCAAGGAGAGCAGCAGGGACACCCGACCAGATATGGCAGCAATATTCAATACACGGGCGGATGGTAGATTTGTATATGTGCAGGAATAGATTCAGGTGGGAAAAACTTCCGGGCCCTTCACAGAGAGCCGACTTTCATAGCAGCAGATTTGGCAATGGATTCGATATAGTCATTCCATTTGAGGTCCGCCGAAAGTGTAAGGCCTAGGGGGCGTAGTGTTTTACTCTCTGGGAGGCAAGCCTGTCCCATGATAATGGGAGGTAGATGCGATTGTCTATGGTGGTTAGTTGATAACAGCATCGTTATAGAAGCATTGAAATTTACTAGCCATTTCCTACCCCAGGCCACTACGGATTGGAGGTCCTTTTCAAGCTCGGCAGCGAGGTTCGCTTTGTCGCTCACACCTAGTTTTTGATCGAGGCGAGAGTAGATTGTTGTGTCATCTTTGTGCCTACTTTGGATCTAATGGCGTCGGGGAGATCATTAATATACATCAGAAAGAGGATAGAACCTTGAGAGACGCCCGCGTTCGTCTGGTAGTTTTGGGAGGCATGCCCATTTAATACTACCTTCAATGTGCGGTTAGAGAGGAATGACTGGATGAGGTCAAACAGATGTCCAGTTATCCCGTAGCTCCGCAGTTTGCACAAGAGGCCAGCGTGCCAGATCCTGTCGAATGCTTTGGCGATATCCAAGGTAACGGTTCGGGCTTCGCCATTCTTGTCAAGTGCCCGGAATATGTACTCAGTAATGGTCGTTAGCATATCAGCAGTAGACCTGGTGAAGCGAAACCCATACTGTTTGTCAGAGAGAAGCCTGTGGGCCGTGAGATGCTGAATCCCCTCGGCGTTGATAATGGCTTCGAAAACTTTGCCGAAGATCGGAAGGAGACTAATAGGACGGTAATTGGCGGGGTCTGAGGGTTCGCCAGAATTCTTAAATATAGGAACTACACAGGAGGACTTCCAACAGGCAGGAAAACAGGAAGCAGATAGGCAGAGGTTATAGAGTCTAGAGAGGACAGAGGAGAGGAGAGTTCTGGGGTACGTTTCTTCAGTACTATGATTAGGATTCCGTCACCGCCGCTCGCTTTGTGTGGGTCAAGTTGTGCAATTATCTTGGAGACCAGCGAGGGTGTAATGTGGACGTTATTTAGGTGAGCCTTAGTTCTGGGTGGGAACACCAAGTTCTTCAAAAGTCTAACGGTCAACACGGAAGACACATTCCCTTCATTATCAATAACCCCAACCAACCCCACAACAAAAATGAACCAAATATAGACAGCGGATGATTTCAGTTCTTGCCTATTCGTCCTGATGAGACGTTGGACACCCAACGTTGAAACAAACATATGATTGTAGAGGACATATATAGAAAAAATTATGTACATGCTCTAAAACATAATATATATATATATATATATATATATATATATATATATATATATATAACTGTCGTTGCTAGTTGCAGAACACAGTATTCACTTCCTGATATATATATATATATATATATATATATATATGTGTGTGTGTGTGTGTGTGTGTGTGTGTGTGTGTGTGTGTGTGTGTGATATTGTAGTAGAAATTTATGATTACTGTGTCAATGCTCGTGTCGCCACTTAATTTTCATGCCGCACCAATCTTCAAGTGACAAGAACACGAATTATAATCTTCAAGTGACAAGAACACAAATTAAATAACCTTTTTCATTTTTTATCCCCTGATTATACCTACTGTAAAACTTTCCTAGCGACTCGAGCAGTCCATTGTTGAGTGTTTTATATATATACTAGCATCATAGCCCGGCTTTGCCCGTGCAACTCAGAACATTTAAGTAGTAGGAGATGATGCAGGGCACCTTCCATCCTTGCCAGTGTCCCATTGATTGTTCTCTTCCAGTAAACCGGTTTGAAGCAGGCTTCGCTTCAGTAAATATAATGTTTATAATATTAAATGGATAAATTGCTTTAAAACTCGGTTACATAAAAAGATAATTATATAAAAAATTGTTGTTTAAAAGTTGTTAAAAAATTCCATTAAAATATATTTTCTTTTGTTTTGCGTAAATGTGATTTATGATTTGTGTGACATTATAAACAACACTGCCTTTGTTTTTGTTTCAAAATTACGGGGGAAAATATTTACATTTTTGTTGACTAAATGAATTTAACGTATAAATAAAAACTATTTATTTTGTTTTACTGAAATTAGAAGTATAAAAACTATTACGCTCTCAGTTCAGAAATTTTCAAAGAATATTTAAAAATGTAGACATTTAATTTTAGAGGAAAAAGTTACATTAATGCCAAACGAAATTACAGACAGTTGATTTCCTGCATGAAATATTTAGCGAAAAAAAACTTTTTTTTAACTTTATTTTCTGAATTATGAAATATTAAATCTGAAAAAAAAATTAAATAATTAAATTAACTATTGGCACTTTTTTTTTTTACATATTTTGATTTTGTTTGAAAAAACACTTTTTTAAAAAAATATTTCTTTTGTTTCAAAATTACGGGGGAAAATATTCGCATTCTAATGTTGACCAAATGGATTTTTAAAACGTCAGAAAAAAAATTAAATTTTAAGGCTCATTTTTTTTAAAAAAATATTTTAGTCGCGTTTGACACGTGTGATTTAATTTCTGTGACGCAATTTTAGCACTATCTTAGTTCTTAGATGTTTTACGGAGCAAATGTAAGCAAGATATGTGTCCCTAGAAAATTGTGAATGGCGTAGGGTTACAGAGACTCACAGATTGCCTCTCTCTCTCTCTCTCTCTCTATATATATATATATATATGTATATATATATATATATATATATTGTTTAATACTTAGTTTTTGGTCGTAATAGGGTTAGACCCGTGCACATTTGTATTAAAAAGTGTTCAATACAATTATATTGTAGAATTTTTTAATATTTTACAGTTTTAAACGAGTTATTTCGCTACCTAGGTTTCTACCATGAGTGTTGTCTTCAGGCGATTTTTAATCACGGGTTTTACTCTTTAACCGTTTTTTGTTTTTAAGAAAGCTCTTGTAACGGTGTTTTATTTGGACGCTCACCTGGCAGGGAATTTTTGAACGTGCAATTTTTAAATTAAAACGAATTATGACGTTTTTATCTATGGGTGTATGAACCTAAGTAGTATTTCTTAATGTGGATACATTTAGTCATAATTTCCGTTCTTTCATTTAGCAGTTCGTTTTTGTTTAAGAATAGCATAATTTATAATTTTTCTTCTTGGCACAGTCTACATATTTTGCTACCATTGTAAAGCCTGGCTGTTTTTACAATGCTCCACGTTATGTCTGAGTCTTTTCCATATTTTGATTTAAATTTCCACACGTGACTAGTCAATTTTGTACAGTTTTTTAAATTTTTCTATATTGAATGTAGACATGTGATTAAACCACCTGGTCTTAAAGATGTCTTTGGTTGAGCCCAAATATATTATATTTTGGCCATATATATAAGTTAATAAACAAAGTCGGAAATTATTTTTGATTCCGACTCATAGTTTCTCCCAGACATCATCTAATAGCATTCATGATTACCAATTTAAAATGTGCAGCAAGGCGGTGGCTTGTTGTCAATGTCTCTCTTTTGTTTGCCATTTTCTACCCACTGTTGTTTGTATTATTATCATAACCTTGGTCAATAGAATTGTCAAGCTGCCTAAACAAACGTTTCTGCGATAAAGACACCTGTAGTTTTATTTAATGGAATGCATCTAAAGAATTCCCTCTCATGAAAAGTTCAGGATCAGACACCTCTTTATCAAACAGTTTGATTAGATCAACAATACTTATAATCATTGTCACTTGTTTAATATGAATCAAAACAGGCGTCTAATTCAAAATAATTGAATTGTACAGAATGCGATGGACAAATTAACGGCATTTTATATTTTTAATTTCGCGCACTGTTTGGTTTTGATTTTGTGGACAGCATAGCTGAGTCGTCTGTGAGAAAAAAAACATCTTGTGACAATTAATTCCTCCAGAGACTTGGAAATATTATGCTGTACTGCTTGGCATTCGTGCCGGAACCTCAGAGTGTTTGGTTGTGAATTTAAGGACAATGCAGAAGATTCAGAAAAATTTGGATGATATATCCAGTCAACATCATATCTAGAGTAATCACTATTGATGTCGACTTTATGCTTTCATTTATATTTCCAAAGGGCCTCAGACTCAACACGAACGCATGTATCAAGTGCCTTAAGGAGGTAGTAATCACTATTGATGTCGACGTTATGCTTTCATTTATATTTCCAAAGGGCCTCAGACTCAACACGAACGCATGTATCAAGTGCCTTAAGGAGGTAGTAATCACTATTGATGTCGACTTTATGCTTTCATTTATATTTCCAAAGGGCCTCAGACTCAACACGAACGCATGTATCAAGTGCCTTAAGGAGGTAGTAATCACTATTGATGTCGACTTTATGCTTTCATTTATATTTCCAAAGGGCCTCAGACTCAACACGAACGCATGTATCAAGTGCCTTAAGGAGGTAGTAATCACTATTGATGTCGACTTTATGCTTTCATTTATATTTCCAAAGGGCCTCAGACTCAACACGAACGCATGTATCAAGTGCCTTAAGGAGGTAGTAATCACTATTGATGTCGACTTTATGCTTTCATTTATATTTCCAAAGGGCCTCAGACTCAACACGAACGCATGTATCAAGTGCCTTAAGGAGGTAGTAATCACTATTGATGTCGACTTTATGCTTTCATTTATATTTCCAAAGGGCCTCAGACTCAACACGAACGCATGTATCAAGTGCCTTAAGGAGGTAGTAATCACTATTGATGTCGACTTTATGCTTTCATTTATATTTCCAAAGGGCCTCAGACTCAACACGAACGCATGTATCAAGTGCCTTAAGGAGGTAGTAATCACTATTGATGTCGACTTTATGCTTTCATTTATATTTCCAAAGGGCCTCAGACTCAACACGAACGCATGTATCAAGTGCCTTCAGGAGGTAGTAATCACTATTGATGTCGACTTTATGCTTTCATTTATATTTCCAAAGGGCCTCAGACTCAACACGAACGCATGTATCAAGTGCCTTCAGGAGGTAGTAATCACTATTGATGTCGACTTTATGCTTTCATTTATATTTCCAAAGGGCCTCAGACTCAACACGAACGCATGTATCAAGTGCCTTCAGGAGGTAGTAATCACTATTGATGTCGACTTTATGCTTTCATTTATATTTCCAAAGGGCCTCAGACTCAACACGAACGCATGTATCAAGTGCCTTCAGGAGGTAGTAATCACTATTGATGTCGACTTTATGCTTTCATTTATATTTCCAAAGGGCCTCAGACTCAACACGAACGCATGTATCAAGTGCCTTAAGGAGGTAGTGCTACTGTGGGTCAAGAAGGTGACTGCGAGAAGACCCTATGTCTAGCAACACGACTATGTATCATGTCACAAAGCAGGAGAACCTAGTAATGGCTGTCAAACAATTTCTACAACCACATCACTCCTTAAATCTGACCACCTAACTCCTCAGACTGCAACCCCTTCTCTTGATTATTATGTGTGGGGCGCAGTTAAGCGGGAGAATGTTCACTTTAATACCAAAGATGAACTGAAAGCAACAAAAATTGACAGCATTCACCAACTTAAACAAAGAGACCATCCAGAAAAGAAGCAGGAGATTTCGAAGTTATCTGGATGTCATGGTTGAAGCCAATGGCCATTTTATTGAATAAATTTACTCTTTAATATTTCATATTTTTTTGTAATTTTAGCAATTATATTTGACGCCTCATTTTCATTTTTGCGTAATTTAGACGACAATTCACCCACATTGAGAAGCTGTATAATCTTATGTTCAGTATTACTAACATCAAGTCTTCACATTATTTACACTGTTTGAACTGTTGTCCTCAGTTTTATTGCTACGTTTCGGCCGTTGTACGATCCAGCCTTCTTCACATGCTGAAACGTCGTAAATATAGCAATCAGGATGAGAACAGTCCGAACAGTGTAAATACTGTAAATACTCTCATCTCAAAAGTACAAGCAAATACATCAGGTATTCAGTTCAAAATAATTGAATTATTGCTTTATAGCTTCTTTTTCTTCATGTGCCGTGTCTCTTCAGGACGTAGGTGATCATGGACTTCCACTTGGCTCTTTCTTTTGTAGCTCTCAATATTTTTCCTCTTAGTATCTCTCCTAAACTCCGCTTCGCCATCCATTTCATCAGGCATCTCAAGTAGGTCTCGCACTTTCCCTCTATCCGACCTGTGAATATTAAATTCTCCATGCCCTCCTTCCTCATTGTATCTCCCAGAAAGCTCATCTGTCTTTTCCTGATATTAAGTATGAATTTTCTTCTCGTTTCCATCCTCTCCAACACCTCATCGTTACTCACGTGCTCAGTCTCTGGTATCCTCATTATCCTTCTGTAAAAGCACATTTCTGCTGCTTCAAGCTTCTCCTACATCCTTAATGAGATTTATTTGTCTAATTTTTATTCTAGTCAATAGTATCAAATATTTTTTTTTAGATATATGCTCTGTTTTTTTTTCTACAAATATTACCACGGCTTCTGTTCCGACGAGCCTCTTTCCCTGTTACCCCGCCACATTAATTTACTTGCGCTATTAGAGTGGCAACTAGGTCCCACTCTCTTACCGTCAAAAGAGTCAAATGTAACCTCCACCTATACTCTATCAACTTCTTTTCTCACATTTTCTGCCTGGGGAAATATCTCCCATTTACTTACTTCTCTAATAGGTACAATCTCCATAGGTTTAAGTGCAAGGCCATTTGCTATCTTCTATCTTCTTGATTCCAAAACTTATCTTGTCCTTTCTTCCTCATCCCCTGTTACTTTCTCTTTCCATTTCTCACAATGTGACCCCCTCAGTGGCAAAACTACATTGCTTGGAGTGAAACTATAAAAAAAAATATATAACTCAAATTCACGGCAGATTGTTGTTGTTTTGAAATGGTCGGCATTGCTTTCATGTAGAGAAATAATTACTCTAAGACGCTTCAAGTTTTTGAGCTTATCTTTCAAGAGTGTTGCGTCATTCTTCCATGCGGAACACCTTGCGAATTATATATCTTTTGAGGTTGAATATGTCAAATATTGACTGCCTACTTGATACTATTTACGATTAGCAAGATAATGTATATTGTTGTAAACTGTAATTAGTTAAAGGTATTCACTACTATTTCTCTTGTAGTATCGTCTACAAGGTTAGAATATATGGTATATAGGGATCTGGTGCCGAAATCAGATATGACACAAGATCAAGGCTTAAAGTGCGTTTAACGATCATACTTTGCAAAAACTCCGAAACCCGTCGGCCCTTCCTCTTTTGGGTATGCCTCAAGCAATGGGAAATAAACCCAATACCCTCTCAATGGAAGTTACTTTCTGAGGTGGGGAAATCCCACTGAGTTTTAGGCGAATATTTAAATGATACAAATCTCAGCCAAATGTTAGGATTTGTTTAGCCTCCAGCTGTATCAATTGCTATTGACAACGTGAGGATTTGCATATCAATACAACATATATCTTTAGTAGATTTTTCCTTTATATCATAATTTTATAAGCATAAAATTAAAGAGCATATACACTGTTAGTAACTAATAAAATTTTAGCAAATATTTTTATTGTTTTTGGTCAGGTTTATCAAATATGTCTCGTGCTGCTTTCCCCTGTCTCTTATATCCGAAAAATGTTTTTCCGTCTTAATCCCTATTTGAAAGTATTGTAACTATAAAAAGTTCCTGCGGGAGTAATAACCAATACAGAGGCTGAGAATAATAGTATATCATAAATACAAGACTCGCACGCTTCGTGAAGTAGATACACAGCTAATGAACTGCTAGTCGATATAATAACTTCATATTCGACTCCCTAAATAGGATAATGCAGCACAAGTTCATTTTTAAAGTGGGGTTACAAAGCTCGAGCAAAAATATCCTGTTGACACTGCACGAAGCCGAGTTAGGGCTATTGTCGACTTTCCCCAAACGAGGTTTTACCCTTCGGCGGAGCCACGTAAGCAATGAGGAAAACAGGGTGCTATGACTGCTAGTCAGTACAATCACTCTCCTCTTCACATCTGGACACAAATAATAAAATCGTACAATATCTAGATGTAGAACTTAATTTACAAACTGGAAATGTCCCACCATACATGAAAACAAATACTAAGTTATCATACATAAATACAATATCCAATCATCCAAATAATATAATTAAACACATTTACAAAGGCATCGAACACAGACTATCTAATAATTCGTCGAACAAATTAATATTTAATGAAAAGAAAAATATATATGAGGATGCACTTTTCTGGCCATAAAAACATTTCGCAATATAATTCTCAACCAAACACACAAATCGAAAACAACAATAGAAAACGAGATATTATCTGGTTCAACCCACCATTTAATTTAGAAGTAAAGACCAAAATAGGACAAATATTTTTTTAATCTATCTATTAGATAGACACTTTCCAAAAGAATCAGAACTAAACAAAACTTTCAACAGGAACATAATTAAACTAAGTTATAGTTGCACTAATCATTTAGATAGTTTCATAAATAAACAAAACGCCAGAAACTTAAATAGCATCGTACAAAACAAAACCACCGACAAGGAATGCAACTCCAGGGACAAAAATAAATCTCCACTTCAAGGTCTCTGCAGCAAAAAAGAAATAATTTACAAGGCAGAGGTACATGGCCCAGATGGCCAAAACAAAATATATTTAGGCTCAACCAAAGACACCTTTAAGACCAGGTGGTTTAATCATAGAACTACGTTTAAAATAGAAAAATTGAAAAACAACACAGAATTGGCTAACCACATCTGGAAATTGAAATCAAAATATGGAAATGACCCAGACATAACGTTGTAAAAACAGCCAAGCCTTACAACGGTGGACAAATATGTAGACTGTGCCAAGAAGAAAAATTAGAAATTATGATATACCCAAATAAAGACGAACTGTTAAATGAAAGAACAGAAATTATGAATAAATGCATCTACACTAAGAAATACCTCTTAGGTTCATACAACCATGGATAAAAACGACACAATCCGTTTTAATTAAGCAATGTGCGTTAATAAATCCCCTACCATGTGAACAATCAAATAAAACATCGTTAGAAGAGCGTTCTCAAAAGGAAAAATGGTAAAAGGTAAAATCAGTTATTAAAAATCGCCTGAAGTTATCACTCATGGTAGAAACGTGGGTAGCGAAATAACTAATTTAAAAATGGAAAATATTCAAAAGTTCTACAATATAATTGTATTGAACACTTTATACAAATGTGTACTGGTCTAACCCTGTTTGGACCAAAAACTAAGTATTAAACAATCAATATATATATATATATATATATATATATAGAGAGAGAGAGAGAGAGAGAATCTTTGCATAATCTATTTTAATATTTTTCGGGTAGTTATATGTTGAAATACATTTTTATTACACAAAATCTTATACGACCACCAAAGTTTCCAATCACAAACAGTTGAAATCGCCAACCGCTGAGAGATATTGTCCAGTTGGGGAAACCCTGACGTATTTCATAGAGGAAACCGAACTGATATCTAAATGTTCAGTATTACTTTCATTTGCTTTAAGGGAAATATGACCAAAAAGGACACTTATACTTAAAATCAGACAAAAACTGTTCAAGTTTTGGGACACTTTTTGAAGAAAGAAGGCTTAGAGAATTTGACAATAAAAGGGCTTATTGATAGTATGAGGCAGTGGAAACCGCGATAAACAAACCTAAAGATCTTGCGTAAATCGATAGCCGTACAGACTGGGAGAGATAGTAAGGGAATAAATATGTTTAGAGTTACAAGGGGTAATAAGCTCACGTCCCGAAGGGACACGGAACACAAAAGAAAATTGAAGAAATTCTCTGCACAAAGACAGCATTTAGCTGATTTGTTGACCAAAGATGTCATATAATTTCAATATCGGATATTATGTCTGTTGTTAAGGAGACTCTAAAAAATGATATGTACAGGACAAGGAAAAAGGTGGAGGAAAAATCAGCAACGCAGTTGAAAGTAAAAGGCTTATCTATATTTATTTTTGATTGCTATTTCAACCGCCGAAGATATGTTGTATGAAGATACATAATACAGCGCTGGATGTTTTACTTGGTGTTTCTGTTTTTGTTATTTTTCAATAATCACTGACAGATAAGAACCGACCTGTGGATAGAGTGGGCAAACAAAAGGCAGAAAAAAAAAAACTATGGCGCTATCATAGAGAGGAATCAAAGCTTTTTCGTAAAAGAAAGAAGGGGAAACAAGAGTATATCTTTGAAATTGAGAGCGCTTCAGATTCTACAGAGGAAGATTGTATCTTGCCCAAACTGAATTACATCGACGCTGCCGTAATGGCTCTACATTTTCAGTGATATATTGCCTCAGCTTATTGTACAACAGAAGTATCATAGGATTTCTGCAAAAACTGGAATCAGATTTTCTTCTATACAATATAATAGAATGCTGGCAGCTAAAAAAAAAAAGACACATACGATCAACATTGGATATATTTAACCTAAAAAAGTCTGAAAAATGTAAATAGTGTAAATAATTAAAATACATTATATCAGAAAAATACACACATATTGAAGGTGAATATGGCAAAAAAGATGAGGACAACAGACCGAACAATGTAAATAGTGTAAATAATTAAAATATTTGTCTCAGAAATATATATAGACAAATATTGAAGGTGAATACGAGAACACTGACAAGGACAATATTCTGGTCAATGTAAATAGTGTAAATAATTGCAATACCTCATCCCAGAAATATAGACAAATATTAAAGATGAATGTGGAAACAAAGATGAGAACAACAGGCCGAACAATGTAAATAGTGTAAATAATTACAATCCCTCGTTTCCGAAATATAGACAAATATTGAAAATGAAATGGCAACAAAAATGAGGACAATAGTCCGAACAATGAAAATAGCTCCCTTGTTCTCTGTTTAGGACGTAGTTTCCGGCTTTCTTTTTTCCAATCTTCTTACTCTTTTCTTTTTTCTCAATTGGAGTAGACAGGCTAAACTATCGCCCGGTTCACACTCCACTCACATCTATTGAACAGGTGAAGAGGCCCATCCCTTGTTCTCTGTTTAGGATGTGGTTTCCGGCTTTCTCTTTTCCAATCTTTTTACTCTTAAGTAGCCCCCTGCGCATCAGTGGCGTTATCGCCTTGCTTGGGGTGATATGATTAAAAAAAAAAATTACAATACTTCATCTCATAAATATAGACAAATCTTGAAGGTGAATATGACAACAAAGATGAGAACAACATTTCAAACAATGCCAATAATGTATCTAACTACAATAACTCGTCTCAAAAAACAGACAAATATTGACACATGAAATAACACTGGTTATTATAGTCCGATATTTTCTCGATTTGATTTGATTTGATTTGTTTAGCGATATATTAACTCTTTATATGTTATTTAATGCCGAACTTTGATTAATAAAAAAATATGATATATGTTATTCTGCTTTCATAAGGTAGATAATACTCAGCTTGTATGCATATACATGTTTGTGTAGACATAGTTACTAGAGGCCGTGATATGTGTGCTTTATGTTGTAATTTTGATGAAGTTACAGTTTGGAAAGCAATTCGATTTAGGAAATTGTAAGATATATAGATTAATGTTATGAAAAAGTGTATCATGTTGATAAATGTATTGTTGCTAATTTTACGATAAATAGTCATTACTGGTAATTTTATTATATATAATGTTGTATTACTGATATTCTCACTATAGAAATATATTTATATATTTTCAGAATATTTTGGGGGTGGGGGATTGGTATTTCAAATTGGTGAATGTTGTTGAAGTCCAAAGACATTGAATTTTGAACCCGTGAATTTGGAACACGACCATCAACACATTTTGTAATTTCACGAACTCGTGATAAACTTGGAATATATGGTACCGTGTGTGATGTTCACAAGAGAAAATCCAGCAGACCCCCGTACAGCGCCAATGCTGTTTCCTTGGCTATGAGGAGGTTGAAATGGTTCACATGTTGCCCAAGTTGGTTGGATGAGATTAAGGGAGATAGAAGATAACATTTGAAAGTTTTACTCGTAATCCATCTTGCATTTGATGTTGCATTTTAAACTTTTGGAGATTGTAGTTATTAGAGAATCAAGTATACGGAAGGGAGATTCAGAGACGGGAAGTGCGAGAAAAAAATCTGTTAGAGTAGAAGTGGCGGTTACATTTGGCTATTTTGATGAGATAGGGATAAGAACTTAAAGCCAATCTTTCATGTGGAAAGGGGAACTATGAAAAGAAGCTATTCAGAGCAGAATCTGCGAAAATATTTGTTAAAAAGAGAGAGAAAGGCCGGTAAAAAAGTGACTGAAGGCGGTTTGCTAAGTTAGGCTCGAATACGTTGCAGATCCTTCTTTGGATTTTGTCAAGAACCTTGAGATGAATATCAGGAGCACCCGACCAGATATGGCAACACTGTTCAATGCACGGAAGAATGGTAGATTTATAATTGTGCAGAATAGACTCAAACGAGAAAAATTTTTTGGATCCACCCCTCTTAGCAGTAGATGCAGCTATAAATTTGATGTAGTCGTTCCAATTCAGGACGGTTGATAGGGTGAGGCCAAGGAGGCGCAGTCTTTTACTTTCTAGGAGACTAGCGTCATCGGTACTGATAGTAGGTAGAAAAATTTCTCTATCGTGGCTACTGGAGAGCAGTTTCGTTTTAGAAGTATTCAAATTTACAAGCCATTTCCTACCACATTCAATCTTAAATTGAAGAGCAGCAGCGTATTTTACTTTGTCAACCTTAGGAGATTTTCTAGAGAGACGAGAGTAAATCGTTGTCTCATCTTCACAGATGCCTAGTTGGGAACTGATTGCATCAAGATCATCATCAATGAAGATCAGAAAAAGCGTCGTACCTAAGATAGAGCATTGAGGGACGTTTACGTTTGTATGAAAGGATCTAGAAGCTTACCCGTTCATAACTACCTTCATTTCAGGATTTGCCAGGAAGTAGTTTGTACAGAAAAGAATCAAAAGTAACTCGTATCAATCATTGTAGCGCTTGAATAAATTTAGTATTGCAATATCAATATAAGTTTCTCCTTTCCTGAAGAGTGCATGCTTTTGTGCCGGACTCTCTCTCTCTCTCTCTCTCTCTCTCTCTCTCTCTATTTGTTGTAATTTGTTTAGTATGAAAAAATTCTAAAACAAAAAAACATGTTACAAAACTGGAAAAATTTAGGTTTTGATTGATCGACTTAGTAGTTTATTTTACGGTTTATTAAACGTTTGCAGGTTATTTAAAGTCAGAATATGTTTTTATATTTTAAGAATTATTTTTAATATAATAAACGCTTAGTTCTACAGTTTTTACAAATTGACCCATAGAAGGGGTGAGAAAATGTGGATCCATACCTTTCTCAATGCTACGACCGCGGAAGTGAATGTAAGGAACTCAACTGGAATTAGAACACGAATCTCTGATTAACAAATCTAATCTATTTTCATTATACCACCCGCGCATACAGCTTACAGTCACTGGTACTTCCAGACGGTCACCTATCGTGATACTGACTAGGAGCGACGTTGCTTAACTTCGGTTATTCTACAGCAACCTGTGTTTCAACGTGATATTACCGTCTGCCTTGATTCTAAAGCTGTGTTTTAAAACATTTTTTGTAATCATTTCACCCCATGCAAGCCAAGACTGCCACTGTTGCACTGGGGGTTATAGTGAGAGAAAAAACAAGGTACAGGAGATATCAAAGAAAGAATAAGTGAAGGATGAAAATCAAGTAGATAGAAGATAGCAACTGACGTTGCATTTAAACTTTTGGAGATTTTAGTTATCAAGAGAGCAAGCAAACGGAAGGGATTTCCACAAACAGGAAGTGCGAGAAAATAAACTGTTACAGTAGAAGAGGCGATTATATTTGACTGTAAAATGGTGGACCTTGTTTTTTAATCATTTCACCCCAAGCAAGGCAGTGCTGCCACTGATGTGCAGGGGGCTACATAAGAGAGTTAAATCTTTAGGCAGGAGGAGAATGAAGAGAAAGACGAACCATCTATAGAGGGTGACAGGGAAGGGGAAAGAGAAGGATGAGAACACAGGAGTGATAACAGTTGCAAAGGTAAAGAGAAAGGAAAAGAACAAGATGCACGTGGTGATGTAGAAAGGACTGGAGTCAAGTGGATAAGAGATGGGAATTGACACTGCATTTAAATTCCTGGAGGTCTAGTTTGCCAATCCCTGCTTAATGAATATTAAAATAATATGCACTGTTGAGCCAAAAAATTATGACCACCGACCCTAAAATGAGTTTGGTCCTCCACCAACATGCGCCCATAAAACATTTTTTACACGATCAAGGAAATATCAAGTTGAAACACCGATTCTTGTGCAACCAACATTGTCTAGATGGGGGACAGCTCGGGAATACTAAGCTTGGATGTACAGGTGGTGTAATGGATAGTCGGCTAGTTGAGTTTCATTATATCCACTTAGAACACAATTGATGGCTATCTTCTTGATATTTTAGATACAATCTAACACCACGAAGATAGTTAAACCGTATTTAAGCAGTTTGGTCAAACTTTTGTCTCATTCCATTCTACTTCCGAAATTCTACGAACGACTTCAGCAACTTTGTGGCGCATTTTTTAAAAAATACCGCAAAATTGCCAAAATTGCAACATTTTTCTCGACCGTTATGTAGTAGTAAATATGCCAGTGGCAGTTATAAAAAAATCTATGAATAAGGATGGACACTGGATTAGTTGTATATGAATGGAACACGAATGAAATGAATTAGGATTAGTGTAAAGTAACGGAAACCAGTATCGCCATTCCCTGTTTTCAACTATGTGTCATATCAGTGAAATAAAAATAATATATCCATAGATATTTGTCTTTAAACTTTAAGTTCAGTCAGTCAGTTAAGTGCCATGCGTGATACACGCTTGGGCGATCATGTCTCGAAAGGGACATGACTGACTGGGCAGAAGATTATCCTGCAGTAGGTTGCCATTGCTTTCTACGGTAGACTGGTTGCCGACCAAGGCTATAGAACCCAATCTGTCCTATTATTTAACCCATAAGTGGAGGGAAGAGACGGATTAATACCTTTCCCAAGGGTATTTGCGCGTAAGTGAAGGCAATGAATTCAGCTGGAATTTGAACTCGGTTCACCGAGTTCTCGTTCCAAAAGCCGATATCCACTGCGCCACAATGCACATCCACATGAACTTTAAGTTCACTTATCTTAAAAACGAGCAGAAAAATCTAAATATCTAATGTTTGAATAAGGCTTACATTCATTGGATGAAGACAAGGAGCTATCGTAGACATAAACAAGAAAAGCTATTTTTTTAAATTGTTAAAATTCTTAGTATAAACCGTTTAAAAAAATGTCCTTAGCTTACCACGGAGTTATTTTGATCTAACATGCAGCTAGATTCAATGCCCGCTTCAAGCCAGGACCGAAACCCTACTGGTAGATAGATAGATAGATAGATAGATAGATAGATAGATAGATAGATAGATAGATAGATAGATTAAAAGTCAATGAAGTGAGATAGATAGATAGATAGATAGATAGATAGATAGATAGATAGATAGATAGATAGATAGATAGATAGATAGATAGATCAATGGAATGAGATAGAGATAGATAGATAGATAGATAGATAGATAGATAGATAGATAGATAGATAGATAGATTAAAAGTCAATGAAGTGAGATAGATAGATAGATAGATAGATAGATAGATAGATTAAAAGTTCAATGAAGTGAGATAGATAGATAGATAGATAGATAGATAGATAGATAGATAGATAGATAGATAGATTAGAAAAGTCAATGAAGTGAGATAGATAGATAGATAGATAGATTAAAAGTCAATGAAGTAAGATAGATAGATAGATAGATAGATAGATAGATAGATAGATAGATTGTTAAAAGTCAATGAAGTGAGATAGATAGATAGATAGATAGATAGATAGATAGATAGATAGATAGATAGATAGATAGATTAAAAGTCAATGAAGTGAGATAGATAGATAGATAGATAGATAGATAGATAGATAGATAGATAGATAGATAGATAGATAGATAGATTAAAAGTCAATGAAGTGAGATAGATAGATAGATAGATAGATAGATAGATAGATAGATAGATAGATAGATAGATAGAATGAAGAGTCTGCGATAGATTCCTGAATGTTTAGTTCGCCCTACGCTTATCTATAAACTTATGTTTGTTTCTGTTTCCAAACATTCTAAAATGTGGGATTTAACGTAAACATAAAAAAACAAATTAAAATGAAATAAATTCCTTAGATGCATATCAACCCTTTTAACAAACCTCAAACCAGTTTGCAAAGACACCTCTTGTAATCACCAACCAGCAATATTTAAGCACATCTCACAATCAATTAACCGTAGATTATCTTACAATTTCTTTCAAACATATTCATGACATTCATCAAGCAATATTCACTCATATTCTCGGTCAAACTGTAGACGATTATCATCTACAGTTTGACCGAGAATATTACACAAGTAATAAAAATTAACACATAAAACCACTCACACAATGAAAACCCACCTGTAACTTTGAAGTAAAGAATGTTTACTCTTTAAATGGCAACTACTTTCAGAACAACGTAATATACCAGGCCACTGTAAAATCAGAAGACAACAAAAAAATATACATAGAAGTAAGTGAAGTACCCTGGAAACAAAAACTATACACAAAAATATCCGAATAGCGTGATAATTTTTAAAAGTTTATAGGAAATTCATAACAAAAACCAAGTTACACCGAAAATATAAAAAATATGTAATATAAGGAAAAGCAGCACTGACCTAAAACTGTAAACTCTGGAAGAGAAAATAGCTAAAACCATTTTCGCGCACCAATACAAATTACTAAATAGACGATCAGAGATTATCTCCAAATGCAGACATGGAAACAATTTGTTACCTCGTTATTTAGGAATAGACAGATTCACCTATTGCGCAGTTCACACACCTGCCACGCTTTTCAATATGAGTAGGTGTTTCTCACTTGCTTTCTGTTTAGGATTGGGTTTCCGGTTTCTTCTCGAGTTTGCTTCAGATCTATACTCCTAATGTCTGCGCCTGAATTCTGAAATTGCATTTACTAATTATTTATTTTATTTTTTCTCCTCAACTAATAGGAATAGATAGATTAGCTTGGTTCACAATCTTTCCCAATCTTTTGCACAGGAATAGAGGTTTATCCTTTGTTCCCTGTTTAGAATTGGCTTTACATTTCCTTCTAAATTATTTTTAACTCTTAACGATTGCTCTTTCTTATGTTAATATAATTCCACATTGTAATCCCCTTGAGTGGATGTTGAGCCTTGTATTGGTTGAACATTACTAAAAAATCTATAATACCCCTATGGTAAGTGCAAATATATACACTTGTCTAAACTATGTTGCCTTATCTGTTTTTTTTTAAAAAAGCAGGGAAAGAAAACCTAGTTTAGACAAGGCTAACTTTTTGACTAAACAAATAAGATGAACAACTCCCAAAAGAATAAAGAAAGAAAGAAAATAAACGAATGAATAAATGTATAAAAATTAAGTAAGAAATAAACAAATTAACAAACTACGAATTAACACATAGACACAAGTAAATGTAATAATAGTAATAATAATAAATAAATAAATAAATAAATAATTAAGTAACCAATAATAAATAATAAGTAAAAAGTTAACTAACAACATTATGAAATAGTTATAGAAAACCTCATTCGGAACGACAAAACACTATTGACCAACATATATGAATATTAGAGTCAAAGCACAGCACACATAGTCTTAAGATCACGTTTAAGCACGAAACAGATTGTCGCCTCTTAGTGTTGACCACGGTGTCCACTTTATATATATATATATATATATTAGTCATCCACAACAGGCCTGTTTTGCTGTATCACAGCTCATCGGTGTGGCTAGACACATCCACTTGCTTCCAGCCGGGATCGAAATTTTAATATAATTAGTTTTAACAGAAACATTTCACTGGTATTGGGAAATTTCCTTAAAATTCATTCCCAACATCAGCGACCGACCATTGCCTTACGAACTACAATCAATAATAGTGAAACACGATAGCTTTTGTGTAACGATTTAAAAAAAATTATTATTAGAACTGTATGCAAAGGTAGGTAAAGATAGAGAAGGAGACACGAACGGCAACTTCGGACTAGGAGAGCGCAACGAAAGAGGAGAAAAATGGATCCAATGGTGCTCAGCCAATGACCAGGTCATTACTAACACCTGGTTCCAAGAACACCCACGACGTTTATGGACATGGAGAAGCCCAGGAGGGGACACGAAGAACCAAATAGATTATATAACTATAAACAAGAGATTCAGGAACGCAGTAGTCCAATGCAAAACGTACCCAGGTGCTGACTGCGGAAGTGACCACGTCCCAGTCGTCTGCAAACTAAAAGTGAAACTCCGAAGACTGAAGAAACCCAGCATAACACCAAGACTGCAATACGACACACTAGAGGATGATCTCACCCTGCAGAAAGAATATAATAACAGCGTAAAAAAGAAATATGAAGAACAAATTGGAAAAGGGTACTCAAAATGGGAGTCACTAAAAGAAGCAATGGTGACCTCAGCGAACAACATAGCCCCAAAAGAAATCAGACGCAGAAGAAAAAATGAGTGGATGACCGAAGAGATCCTCCACATGATGCAAAGGAGACAAAAAATAACGCCAAGACACGGAGCAGAGTACAAAAAACTTCACAGGGAGATAAGGAACAAATGCAGACAAGCCAAAGAGGAATGGCTCAACAACAAATGTGCAGAAGTAGAGAGACTGAGCAGGAACAACAAAGCAGAAATGCATAAAGAGATAAGAGAACTGACAGGACAAAAAATCTGTTCCTCAACAGGATGCATAAAATCCAAGGAAGGGACAATCATAGTAGAGAAAGAGGAAATACTCCAGCGATGGGAAGAATACATAAAGGATCTCTTTGGCGACAAGAGAGAACAACTGAGAATACACAAGGAGATGGATGGACCGGAAATACTAAAATCCGAAGTGGAAGCTGCAATGGCCAAAATGAACAGAAATAAAGCACCTGGCCCAGATGGCATAGTGATAGATCTGCTGACAGCCTTAGAAGAATATGGCATAGAAAAGATTACCGACATAATAAACGAAATTTATAGCAGCGGAATAATACCAGACGACCTATGCAAGTCGATATTTATAGCACTGCCGAAGAAACCAGGTGCAAACGAGTGTGAACTACACAGAACTATCAGCTTAATGAGTCACATTACAAAACTGATTGTCAGAATCCTGATGAATAGAGCGAGAAGCAGAATCAGGCCAGAGATAGGACAGGAACAGTGCGGGTTCGTCAAAGACACTGGAACAAGGAACGCCATATTCATGATTAGGATGCTCTCTGAAAGGGCATTACAAATGAAGAAAGACTTGTACCTATGCTTCATTGATTACGCGAAAGCATTCGACAAAATACGACACAAAGAATTGATGGAAATGATAGGCAACCTCGACATTTTCGGCAAAGATATAAGAATAATCAAGAATCTCTACTGGCAGCAAACGGCCTGCATACGGACAGGTAACGACCTCAGTAGATACACAAAGATAGAAAAAGGCGTAAGACAAGGATGTGTCTTTTCACCGGATTTGTTCAACCTATACAGCGAGAATATTTTGAGGACCCTAGATGACACACCAGGATTTATTATTGGAGGCCACAACCTGAACAACATAAGATACGCGGACGATACAGTACTGATTGCGGACACGGAAAGGAAACTGCAAGATCTCATACAGAAAGTAGCAGTGGAGAGTGACAAGAAGGGACTACAAATAAACTTTAAGAAAACTGAGTGCATGGTCATCAGCAAAAGATACAACCCAAAATGCCAAATACAGGTGGGGGATAACAGAATCAAACAAGTCCAAGAATTTAAGTACCTAGGAAGTGTTCTAACAGGAGATGGAAAGTGCGACACGGAGATCCGAAGGCGAATTGGCATGGCAAAGGACGCGTTCCAGAAGATGAGCAAAATACTAACACACAGGAAGATCTCAATAGAAACGAAGAAAAGAGTGTTAGACTGCTACGTGATGTCAGTTCTTCAGTACGGCTGTGAATGCTGGACAATATCATCGAAAATGAGGACAAAACTGGAAGCGGCCGAAATGTGGTTCTACAGAAGGATGCTACGGATATCGTGGACTGAGCATACAAGCAACGACGAAGTGTTAGAAAGAATGGCAACAAAAAGGAAATTGATGCTGAGCATCAGGAAGAGACAACTGAAGTTCCTGGGACATGCAATGAGGAAGGAGAGACTGGAGAACCTGATACTGACTGGTCAGATAGAAGGAAGGAGAGACAGAGGAAGGCAGCGGATAACATATCTGCAGAGTCTGATCAGGTGGATGACGGAACGGGGGTTGCCAGGAGCAACAGGAGCAAACATACTAAGAGCCACAAGGGATAGGGAGACGTGGAGATCCATGATCGCCTACGTCCTGAAGGGACAGGGCACATAGAAGAAGAAGAAGATATATACAGTAGCTACTCTAGTATCTACGCATCGTTCATTCAGTAATAAATTAGAACACTCTAACTACTGGCGTATGTTTACACCGTATATCACACGCTAAAATTCTGCCTCCTTTGAACGTGCGCATAGCTCAGAGGTAGAATCGGCAACTGAGGTCAATTAGGTCGGGTTTCCATCCTGGCTAAAAGCAATCAGATATCTAAGCGTAGTGATGAGCTGTAATACAGCGAAAGAGATCTGTTTGGGGATGGCTATATATATGCTTTGAATGTATGGAACAGAATCGAACAAACTGATAAAATGAATAAAGAACACGGTAGTAAATTAACTAAATAATATATACATGAAAATTAGGAATATAAATATACATGAAAATTAGGAATATAATATATACAAATAAATTCAATGAGAGTTTTCAAAACTTTTAAATTTTTTTTATTAGCAGAGAATTATAAACATGACACTGAATGTATATATATATATATATATATATATATATAATATTTTTTTCAAATTTATTATATTAGCACTAATTAATTTATGTCTTCGTCTTGTATTATCAAATGACCTCAGATCTGCGCTTTTTGAATAATTCCTGTTTGTGATTGTGATTTCATCATTATTTTAAAAAGATGGCAAAGGATTTAGTTTTATACAATGTTGCGAACAAATGTATCTATCTACAATTAATTTCCGGTCAAAGTTTGAAATTTCTATTTCGTTGTCGCTTCTGTTGTCTCCCCACTACTTTCTTCCCCCTCTGTGCATTTTCTCACTTTTTCCTCTTTGTTAAGCTTAGACGTCGCGTGACCGATATATATATATATATATATATATATATATATATATATATATATATGCCTATATTTTTCTTCCAACCTAAATTCGTGGTCTATTTCTCTCTGGGCCCTTTTGCATTGTCTCTTACCTCTCGTTTCTTTCTTTTTCTCTTGTTTTACTCTTTGTTTTTTTAATTTCCACTGTGTCCTCTTTCCTCTTTCTTTCTCCCTTTTTTATTTCTCTTTTTGTTTTCTCATCTTATTATCCTGTTTACCTCGTACGAAAAGTTTTCCAATAATAAAAGAAATGAATTTTCATAAATTTTATTTTCTAAAATAACGTTTGTTACCGTCATTATTAACTAACTACCTGATGAGACATTGTTCTTTCAATGTCGAAACAAAATGTACAATTTTGTAGTAGATTTAGTTTGTACTAGTTCTAAAGTATAATATATATATATATATATATATATATATATATATATATATATATATATATATATACATATATATATATATATATATATATATAATTAGTTATTTTTAGTTATAACAAATTAGACCAGTACAGAGTTTTAATAAAAAAGGTTCAATACAATTATATTGTAGAACTTTTGAATATTTTTCATTTGTTATTTCACGACCTAGGTTTCTACCTTTCGGTGTCTTCAGGCGATTTACAACAACGGATTTTATCGTTTTTCAAACGCTCTTGTAACAGGAATTCTTAAGGAAGGCGCAATTTTTCAAAATTAGGAGAAGTTACTTAAAAATCTTAGAATACTTTTATCCATGATTATATGATCCTAGTAGATATTTATTGGCATGTTTACACTTGGACATAATTTTTGTTTTTTCATTTACTAATTCACTTTTGTCTGGGAACAACACAATAACCAATTTTTCCTCCTGGCATAATGTGCATAGTTTACCACTGTTGTAAGGTTTGGCTGTTTTTAATATGTTTTTAATATGTTTTTAATATGTTTTTAATATGATCCAAGTAAAAAATATAAATTAGAAATTAAGATTAAAGTATGGAAAAAACCCCGATATAACTTCAAGAAATCTAGATCGCGCAATAACTCGTTTCCAAATTCTATATATATATATATAGGTATATATATATATATATGGAAACAGAAATCACCTTCCTAATGAGTGGTAGTTACATGCCTTAATTGAACATAAATTCGTCAGCTATAACAAATGATAGACATTTGTTAGAGTTCAAAGAAGATGTGTTGAGTTACCACCTTTTTGGCAAACCTACCATATTGGATTGAAAAAGAATCTTGATTAAAGAAGTTAAGGATGAGGACTCCCAAAAGAGCCGTGCTCAATGATCTAGTATGCTCTACAACTTGGTGTGTAACTCGAAAAGCAAAAAAACAAAACAAATATTGGACAAAAAAATCATATGAGGAAGGAAGAATAAAATTAAATTAATAAACATTTGCAGTAAGCCTCGATTAGAAGTCATGAGTTATGACCTTCTAACACTGCAAGTTACTTGTTCATCATTGCTGTAGCCTGGTACTGAACTCACAACTTTAAGAGTGGAATTAACCAACCAACCAACCAACGTCTATATCCACTGGGCCATGAGGCTTAACGGAAGGAATGAGGATGATATACCCCAGTGATTGTAAGAAAGGGTTCTGTTCAAAATTCCTAGCAGCTGAAGATGACTGGAGCGTACAACGGCCAAAACGTCGTACAAATGGCAACAAAGATGGGGACAATAGTCCGAATGATGTAAATACTATAAATACTACGTCATCTCAGAAATATAGGCAACTATTAATAAAAGTTTGTGGTGTGGTCATATGAAAAAAAGTTAAATCTCAATGGTACCAATAGACTGGCTTCCGTTTGGCTTATTTTATTTATTTATCTTTTTTAATTACATATACAAGGCACAAGGGTCACTCAAGCTAGTGGGTTACTGCGTGGATTTGTATTAGCGTAAGAATGAGTAAAATACCAGGACATAGAAGCAACTAATTCTACACTTGAATAGATCAATATTTAATTAGTGAAAAGCAATTCAAAGTTTACTTAGATACATTAGCAACAGAGTCAAAGTAAATTTTAGAAAGACCTGGCAACCAAGTAATAAACAGGAAACAATGAATGAACTTCTATTCGTGTTAAAAAACAGGAAGAAGTGTGAACCGAATCATAAGTAAACATATCTGCTATTGAGATAGGAAAAAAACAATAATAATTACTGAATAAAATTTCAGATTTCAGGGATAGACGTCAGAAGTCAGTTAAGTGCCATACGGGATACACGCTTGGGTGATCATGTCTCGAAAGAGACATGATTGACTGGGCAGAAGATTAACCCGCAGTAGGTTGCCATTGCTTTCTGCGGAGATATCAGAAGTACAGATTTTTAAAAAAACAGAAAACTGTTCCTAAGTATGAAACAGTGACTAATCTCTATTCATGTTCAAAAAATAAACGAGGTGTAAGAACCGAATCATAAGCATTGTGAAAGAGGAAAATAATTGGTAAAAAATTGTTCAAACGTTAGAATTATTGAGTTAAAGTAGGTTTTAGAAGGAACCGGAGACCCAATCCTAAGCAGGGAACAAAGGATAAACTTCTACGCTTGTTCAAAAGACCAGGGTGGAGTGTGAACAGGACGATAGGTGAACCTACCTACTCCTATCGAACTTATATACTCCTATGAAATTGTGTAAGAATAACCTGGTGTTCAACTGCCGTGTTCAAAATGATTGAAGTGGACAGCTGTTTAATCACTTGACAAATCACCGACAGCTTCATCAAAACTCGTTGTAATGCTAAAACATATGAAAATCATTTATTCAGTTCCTTGCTTCCTCGTATAAAAGAAACTACTGGAGCTAACTGAAAGTTCTTAAACATTAGTCAAATTCATAAAGCATAAACCAAAGCATTGACGTTATAAGTAAATCAACACATTCTTGTGAACTCAATCCAATTCAGAACCTGTGGTGCATCCTTTTCCGCAAAGTGGTGTCAATACCATTCAAAACAAAAATCTGATAATCTAAATCAATACATAGAAGTCAATATACAATAATCAGTTGAGTAAGCTGGTAAAATACGTGCTGACATGTTTAACAGATTATTTCACGTAATGAAGAATTTAGAATTTCCTAAAAATAAAGATTTCTTTTACTTTCTTTCATTGGTTTCATAATTTCGCAACAGCTGTTTTGGATTTTAAAAACTCGAGAGATTAAACTCTTCAAAAAGTTATTTTCAGAGACTAATTTTCTCGGAGCCTAAGTATTAAAAATCTCACAATAATGCCAAACCAGCTCAATTCAACTTCATGTTGAAATTTTAGCTGATCTTATACATATGCAGCTCACTGTAATTATTTACTAAGCTCAAGTTGTTACTAGACCAAATACACGAAATATTTAGCGAGAGTTAAATGAACAATTCTTCATGCTTATATTTCAGCAGGTGGAGTTGACATTTTTATTTTCTCTTTCATCAGTGGATGCACAAACTTCAGTAAAATCAATCTTAAAATAATTGTATTACCTCTACATGGAAGGTTGCTGCTACACAATCTTCCATCTAAAATAATTAAGAGCCAAACTTGCGAAGTTAATTTGTTTTTTGGTTCATTCCTAAAATATTACAGGTGAGGCGTTTCTTGACACGTGGCACCGAACCACTTATCTCAACTTAGAAACTGAAAGGTATGGATCTTGCAAGGAGTGTTTGGCCACTCCCGCTGGCCTGCTAAATCGTCACTAGCAAGCTGAATTGGCTTCTTTCGCGGAAAATATAGGCAATTTTCCCACATCGGGTCTATAATACTGAATATGTACCAATATCTTTTTAAATGTGCCCAGCTGCACGTACACACCGAACTAAATGGCTAGGTATATATATATATATATATATATATATATATAGAGAGAGAGAGAGAGAGAGAGACAGACAGACAGACAGACAGACAGACAGACAGATAGATAGATAGATAGATAGATAGACAGACAGACAGACAGACAGACAGATAGATTGGAGTGTCAAACAGACGGGGTGGTTGGAATAAAATGGGTGGTTGGATTTCTTTTTCATAATTTTAAAATAATTTTCAGCAATGAAATGTTTGTCTTACAATGCATACTGACTAATTTATTGCAGGTGCGGAAGAAATCTACTGAATATTAATTAACAATAATGGTTCGAATAAGGATGGATAGAGTGGGGTTTTCTCCCTTCCCTTTTATTTTCAACTCAAAAATACACAGATAGATAGATAGATAGATAGATAGATAGATAGATAGATAGATAGATAGATAGTAAGTAATAGAATGATAATTGTTTTTCATTGTGTTGTGCAGTTGAATTTTATCGCTTTTTCATTATTATGAAGTAGTCAAAATTAATGTACGTTTGCGTATTAGACAAATATCAGGAAACTATAAATTGTCTAATATCAGGGTGTTCCGTACTTGCAGCAAATGAATATAAAAATCGTCATGATAGAGTGGGGCAATATTTACACTGGACAATGTGCAAATACTTTGGAAATGATGTTAACAAACACTGTTATGAATATCCCCCCCCCAGTACCGGTTACAGAAATAGAAAACATCAAAATTCTATGGGATTACACAATCTTCCCAGGCAGAGAGATGGAAGCAAATAGCCGTACATAATAGTCAAAAACGGAAAAAAATTTACTTGACGGCTTATTAATACGGCTTGCCAAACAGACATAATAATTCAAGTAATAACATTTCAAGTAATTTGAAAAATCATCGAAGTATAAAGACCAGAAAATTGAACATGTGGAGAATAGTACTAGTTATAGTTGGGGGCGCTTGGAATGATAAACAAAGGAACGCAACAACAGAGTTTTTAAAAATCTCTGGAAATCCCAGCGTAAGTTGAATATAAAAATAATGTCTTCACGTGTCCAGCCAACACACTAAGAAGAACTTTGTTCATGTGATGTTATGGGAGTTCGAAAAACAAATCATTAAGTGTAGCCATAACAAAACACGACTTAGGTCTTCCTGCACACTTGGTAGGTAATTTGTCCATAGCTGAAAGCGAATTATTAATAATAATAATAGTGAAGATGCATAATCTCTAAATGTAAATTTTCCACCCCTCGAGCTAGAATAATTGTTTCTCGTTTGATTGCAGGTTCTAGGTTTCATATCCCTTCTCTTCTTATACCCAATTCTTTGGTGTCCTCTCAAAAAATCCTTAATGCCAAATTTCACCTCTAATCAGATGAAAAGAAAGGTAACAATAATTGTGGATTCTATTAAGAAAAGATTTCTTTCTCTTTCATTTATATTTGAAAAAAAAATTGAAACCAAATTCTGAACGAAGCAAATATTAAAACGAGGCTCCCACTAAAGAAAGCGAAATAAGAAGATAAAATAATATGTTATATCCGAACGTATCGTTTCGATTTAGTGGAGGAAATTTTATTTTCCTTAAAAACAAACTAACAAAATAGATTAAATTTTACCAACGCCTTGAAAAACAAAAACAAACGTTGATTTGATTGAAGAAATTGATTCATATGCAGCAAAAGATTTCGATTTTTTCGAGAAAAAATTTTCTTCTAGTGGTTTTAATATCAAAAACTAGCCTTTTATTAGATATGATATTAGCAAATGTATGCAAACCAGTACAAGGACAAAGAAGACAAAAGGAAAAGAGGAAAGAAAATCAGTGGTGAACTGGAAGAAAGCAGAGAAAGAAAAATTTATAAATTAAAGATTATTTTCTCATTGGTGAAGTTTCCAAGAGATACTTTGTTTTCGGTGTTTTAAATGCTTCATTTGTTATGATCCTTTCAGAAAGAGACAAAACAAAAACGCTCCATTCCTTTTGAATTCACTGGGAAAATAAACGGAGAAAAATGTGTGTCGAAAAATAAGAAAGATGAGAAGAGTTAAATTACAAATTGATTGCAACAAAAAATCTGCTTTCAATTCATGTTATTACTTTATATATATATATATATATATATATATATATATATATATATATATATATATATATATATATATACTCTGAATGATTGTATAAGGATTTTCGGTGGATTCATTTCAGAAAAGCCTAAATGCATTTCTTACTTTCGAGCTGTTCTGAAAATGAGATGAGGATTTGACTTTAATTTGATACAAAAAGTAAGTGGGAAAAATAGATTAACAACTTTCGACATGAACTAAGAATTATAGAGAAAAGATACAGAGTAAATATTGACAACTTTTTAAAAAGTTACAAATTTCCTTTCTTCTTTAATCACGAGAAACGCCAGCTCAGGGTTAAAAGAAAGAAGTATCATGATTCATTATTTAAGCACACACACAAATACACATACACTCATTTCTTTCTTTCGTTTTTCGATCTGATGAAGCATAGAATGGTGAAACGCATAATCAAGTATATTTTAAATTAAACGTTTTCTACTTGTCTAATTTTGTAAAGACTATATTTTTGGATTTTGAATCGTACTATATATATATATATATATATATATATATATATTCATGTGAATAATGTTCAAAACATTAATTTAAAACAGTGCTCAATGTATAAATAGAGCTATGAATATTTATTATGAATTATAGTTTAGAACATGTACAAATTTCATGTAAATTTGTACATGTTCTAAACTATAATTTAATATATATATATATATATATATATATATATATATATATATATTTAAAGCATTAAAAAATCAATAAAAAGAAAAATAAATAAAAAGAAAACCAACCAATCACAAACAAGACCAATCTCACAATCACATCAAGCCCGCTATAATAAGAAAAAAAAATAACGGAACTCAACAACAAAAAGCCTAGCAGTTTGAGGGTATCATAAAAGAGTATTCACGAAATGAAAATGAAATGAAAGCTACTCTGTTAAAATGACAAATTCTTTGCACTTAAACTTTATACACACACACACACACACACACACACACACACACACACACACACATATATATATATATATATATATATATATATATATATATAAATGTAAAATTGTCGTTATACTCGTTTCGAAAAACCCTCCGAGTACATATGCGGAAGGAAAAATGGTGATAAAAAAAGAACGCGTTAAGCACCCGAACATCAGTCAAAGTACGTAGCCCAAAGAAAAAAAACCGCGACGAGTAACCTAAAACAAAAAGCGCTCAATACGCAAGTAGACCAAACTAAGTAAATAACTAACCTAGAGAGCCAACGAACCTACCAAGGTTTCACCAAAATGGATCTTCAGGGAAAGTTGGCTCCAACTTTCCCTGAAGATCCATTTTGGTGAAACCTTGGTAGGTTCGTTGGCTCTCTAGGTTAGTTATTTACTATATATATACATGCAACGAATATGAACAGTATATAATAAAAAAAGAAAAATAATGATGAAAATAAAGATGGTGATAATACGGATGTAATTATAATGGTTATAAAAAGTCTATTATTTGATAATTAATACAACGCTGGATCAAGGTGTGATGTGATTAATAAAAAAGAATTGAAGTGACAGTACCCCCCAGTATGGAAGAAGTCACACAGTTCTGGGAAAAGATATGGGCTTGCCCTAAAGAACTTAGCAAGGAAGTACATTGGATTACGCAAGAGACAGAACGAATGAAAAATAAACCCGAACAGACATGGTCTGGAATTACAGAAGATGATGTTAAATATGGACTAAAAAAAACACACAATTGGAAATTCCCAGGCATAGATAAAATTCCTAACTTTTGGCTATATTATTTAAGCGCATCACATAAAAAATTAGCCAAAGAACTTCAAGAAATGGTTGACGATCCCACTAAAATTCCTGCATGGATGACCAAAGGAATTACATTTCTTCTTCCCAAGAATGATGAAACAAACAACCCGAAAAACTACAGACCAATTACATGTCTTCCGACAACATATAAACTACTAACATCTATTTTAACAAAACAAACATATTTATTCTTAGAAAGAAATGACATAATACCGCTTGAACAAAAAGGGTGCAAACGTGACTGTTATGGCTGTAAAGACCAATTGCTAATTAACAAAATGATCCTGGAAAACTGCTACAATACAAAGAAAAATCTTAGTACTGCCTGGATAGACTACCGAAAGGCATTCGATAGTGTGCCACATGAATGGATTTTAAAGACTTTAAATATATACAAGATATCGCCCGTCATCATCAATTTCATCAAACAGTGCATGTCTATATGGAAAACAACCCTTTACCTCAATCATATAAATGGAACCTATAAGTCTGATGAAATAAACATCAAAAGAGGTATATTTCAAGGTGATTCTTTATCTCCCTTACTATTCTGCATATCATTAATAGCACTAACCAGTCAACTTAATAAGACAGAATGTGGTTATAAAATAGGCCAAAAGAAAATAAGCCATCTATTTTACATGGATGACTTAAAGTTATATGCTAAGAATGATAATGAGCTGGAAGGTCTTCTGCAAACTGTAAAATGCTTCAGCGAAGACATTGGAATGAAATTTAATTTGAATAAATGTACGAAAGCTACAGTTTTACGTGGATCAATATAAGAAACATCCTCAATTAGCCTAGACCCTGCTGTAACAATAAAAGAATTGAAACCAGAAGAAGCTTATAAATACCTAGGTGTAAATGAGAGCGAAAACATTCACCATAAAAAAATGAAAGAAATAGTGCGTAAAGAGTACTATAGAAGGCTACGAATGATATTAAAAACTGAATTAAATTCACAGAATAGAGTTATGGCCATTAATAGCCTTGCAATCCCAGTTGTCCAATATAGCTTCAACATCTTAAACTGGACTCTAAACGACATCAGGCGAATGGATGCTAAAACAAGAAAGCTTCTTTCTAAGCATAGGATGCATCACCCAAAGGCTGATGTAGACCGTCTATACATACCCCGTAAAGAAGGTGGAAGGGGTCTTATTCAGCTGGAATTGTCATACAAGACAACAACTATTGGCTTACTAACATACATAGAAACAACAAAGGATTGGATGATACAATTAGTAAGGCAACATGAAGAAAGAAAGAAAAAATATTCAATAATAAAAGAAGGCAGTAAATACAAACAAGAATTACAGTTAGTAGATTCTATGGAAAAGCAAAACAGTAGCCAAGAACCAACTATTGCGGCAAAAAATATGAAAATGAAAGCCAAAGATAAAGCTCTTGAAAAGATGAAACAGCGCTGGCAAGACAAACCTCTGCATGGCCAATATCCAGTACGTGCCAATAAATCCAATGTTGACAAAGTTAATACTCATCGATGGTTACGTGCATCTGGATTAAAGTCTGAAACTGAAGGATTTATACTTGCAGCACAAGACCAAAGTCTTTTCACGAGAAACTTTCAGGCAAATATTATGCATAATAATATGGATCCAAAATGCAGGTTTTGTGATAAACACCAAGAAACAATAGACCACCTAATCTCAGGCTGTTCTGTGCTTGCCCCAAACGAATATAAAAATCGCCACGATAGAGTTGGGCAATATTTACATTGGGCAATGTGCAAACATTATGGAAAAGCTGTAAACAAACACTGGTATGAACATCATCCAGCACCGGTTACAGAAATAGAAGATGTAACCATTCTATGGGATTACACCATCTACACAGACAGAAAAATTGAAGCAAACAGGCCAGACATTATTGTTAAAAACCAGAAGGAGAAAACTTGTCTATTAATTGATATGGCTTGTCCAGCGGATTGTAACATAGCAATCAAGTAATTTGAAAAACTGTCAAAATATAAAGACCTGGAAATTGAAATAGAAAAAATGTGGAAATTGAAAACAAGAGTTGTGCCAGTGATAGTAGGTGCACTTGGAATGATAAAAAATGGAACAAAACAACACATTGAAAAATCCCTGGAAACCCCAGCTTAAGAGATATACAAAAAATTGTCTTATTAAGTACAGCCCACACACTAAGGAAAACTTTATCTATGTAATGCTGGGGATGATAGGGAAGATAGAAAAACATGAAATGGAGTCATAACAACACGCCACTACCTGCCTTAGGTCTCCCCGCAGACTTGGTTGGTAGTGAGACAAAAGCAGAAATCGAAATATGATGAAAAATGACATAATAATAATAATAATATATCCTATATTCTCTTCATTATCATCGTTTCTTTATTATCTATTTCCCTTCCTATCTTCTATTCATAATCGTCTCTTTATTATCTACTTCTCATCCTATTTTCTCTTGTTTATTATTTCTTCTTTATTATGTAATTCCCTTCCTATCATCTATTCCTTATAATCGGTTCTTCATTATCAGCATCCCTTCCTGTCATCTCTTCTTTATCAACTTTTTTTATTATCTGTTTCTCTTCCTATATTCTCTTTATCATCTTTTCTTCAATATCTACTTTCTTTCCTATATTCTATTCCTTTTCATCTTTTCTTCATTGTCTACTTTCTTACCTGTCTTCTCTTCTTTGTATTCTTTTCTTCAGTAAATACTTCTCTTCATGTCTTCTTATATTTATCATCTTTTCTTCATTATCTAATTGCCTTCCTGTCTTCTTATCCTTATCATCTTTTCTTCATTATATACTTCTCTTCTTGTCTTCTTTTCCTTATCATCTTTTCTTCATTATCTAATTGCCTTCCTGTCTTCTTTTCCTTATCATCTTTTCTTCATTATCTAATTGCCTTCCTGTCTTCTTTTCCTTATCATCTTTTCTTCATTATCTAATTGCCTTCCTGTCTTCTTTTCCTCATCATCTTTTCTTCATTATCTAATTGCCTTCCTGTCTTCTTTTCCTTATCATCTTTTCTTCATTATCTAATTGCCTTCCTGTCTTCTTTTCCTTATCATCTTTTCTTCATTATCTAATTGCCTTCCTGCCTTCTTTTCCTTATCATCTTTTCTTCATTATCTAATTGCCTTCCTGTCTTCTTTTCCTTATCATCTTTTCTTCATTATACACTTCTCTTCCTGTCTTCTTTTCCTCATCATCTTTTCTTCATTATCTAATTGCCTTCCTGTCTTCTCTTCTTTATTATCCTTTCTTTATTATCAGTTTCTCTTCCTATATTCTCTTCACCACCTTCTCTTTATTATCTACTTTTCTTCTCTTCTCTTCCTTATCATCTTTTCTTCATTATCTGTTGCCTTTCCTATATTCTCTTCTTTATCATATTTTCTTTCTTGCCTACTTTCCTTCCTGACGTCTCTTCCTCGTCATCAATACAATTCCCTTCCTTATTTTCTTTTGTTCATTATATACTTTCCTTATTGTTTTCTTTTCCTTACCAGCTTTTCTTCATTATATACTTCTCTTCCTGTCTTCTCTTCCTTATCATCTCTTTATCATTATCTACTTTCCTTCCCGTTTTTTCTTCTTTATTATCTTTTGTTCATTAGATGCTTCCGTTCCTATATTCTCTTGCTTATCATCTTTTCTTTATTATATACTTCTCTTCCTGTTTTCCCTTCTTCATCATCTTTTCTTCATTATCTAATTTCCTTCTTGACTTCTCCTCCTTATCATCTTTTTTCATTATCTGCTTCTCTTTCTATATTCCCTTCCTTATCCTCTTTTCTTCGTTATCAACTTTCCTTCCTGTTTTATCTTCCTTTGTCATCTTTTCTTCATTATTTGCTTCCCTTCCTATATTCTCTTCCTATCATCTTTTTTCATTATTTACTTTCCTTTCTGTCTTCTCTTCCATATCATCTTTTCTTTATTATCTACTTTCCTTCCTGTCTTCTCTTCCTTATCATCTTTTCATTATTCTCTACTATCATTCCTGTCTTTTCTTTTTTATCATTATTTCTTCATTATCTGCTTCCCTTTTTATATTCTGTAGCTTATCATCTTTTCTTCATTATCTACATTCCTTATTGTCTTCTCTTCCTTATCATCTTATCTTTATTATCTACTTTCCTTCCTGTCTTCTCTTCCTTATCATCTTTTTTTCATTTGATACTTCTCTTCCTGTCTTCTCTTCATCATCATCTTCACTTTTTATTATCTACTTTCTTTCCTGTCTTCTTTTCCTTATTATCTTTTCTTCATTATATACTTCTCTTTTTGTCTTTTCTTCCTTATCATTTTTTTTTATTATCTACTTTCCTTCCTGTCTTCTCTTCCTTATTATTTTTTTTTTATCTTCTATCCTTCCTGTATTCTCTTCCTTATCATATTTTCTTTATTATCTACTTTTCTTTCTGTCTTATCTTCCTGATCATCTTTTCTTCCTTATATACTTCATTTCCTATATTCTTTTCCTTATTATCTTTTTTTATTATCTACTTCTCTTCCTGTTCTCTCTTCCTTATCATCTTTTCTTTATTATCTTCTTTCATTCCTGCCTTCTCTTCCTTATCATCTTTTTTTCATTATATACTTCCGTTTCTATCTTCTCTTATTATAATTTTTTATTAGTTGTTATCTTCTTTTAATTATCATTCTGTTTTGTGTTTCAGTTAAAGTCGTGTAGCTTCGCTTTTTACTTTTATGTAATAGATGTTTTTCGATAAATTTCTGAGCAGATATATATTTGATCCTTTTAAAAAGAATATAGTAATTTTTGCAACATTAGAAATGTGAAGTCACTTGTCATCCAGTCGCGAAAAAAGCAAATATTATAATGTGAGAAACCTTTGAAATTTAACCCCTCAGTGAGAAAGGTCAGCGCAGATGACGGGGGAACGCCTAGCTTTCATTGGCTAATGCGATCGACCAGTGTTAGATATGATTAGGCTGGAAAGCTCATTCTCTATATAAATAAAGACTTATGATTCGGGATGGTTCGGGGGGAATATAGTCTTATTTAGAAGCATCTCGGGATGGAAGTATTCCTCCACACAAATGGGGTGAGATAAAAGGAAGTTTTGGGGATGAAAGAAGAGAAGGGACCAAAGAGGCTTTTGGAGTGGGGGTTCACTGAGGCCGTTAGACCGAGAGGAGAATGATAGTAGACGGTCGTTTAAGGCCGGAATTAAGGTATTCAAGAGGTAGCGGACAGTTTAATAACCTACCGCTAGAATAGTTGTTGGTCGTCGTTCTCTCTATTCTTTGCCAAGTTACACAAGTAAAAAGAAAAAATAAAGAAGAAAATAAACCTTGTGAAGAAATTTGTATCTATGTAGTTTTCTTTTATAAGATACAAGAACATCACACATCATGCTTTAAAGCAATGAATGGCATTGTTACATTACGTTTCCTCTACTAAACATATCAATGTCGATTCATTTACACTAATTTACAATATGAATTTATTTTTCTTCCATTTTTTCTTTTGGTTTTTAATGTCTCCTGGATTTCTGTTCATCTTTCTGTTCGTTTTAATGTACTTTATATGATAAATGAGGATATATGAGGATGTGCGTTGTGGTACAGTGGATATCGGCTCGGAACGAGAAATCGGGGAGCCGAGTTCGAATTCCAGTTGAATTCATTGCATTTACTTACGCGCAAATACCCTTGAGAAAGGTATTAATCCGTCTCTTCCTTCCAGTTATGGGTTAAATAGCAGGACAGATTGGGTTCTATAGCTTTGGTCGGCAACCAGTCTACCGCAGAAAGCAATGGCAACCTACTGCGGGATAATCTTCTGCCCAGTCAGTCATCTCTTTCGAGACAGGATCGCCCAAGCGTGTATCACGTATGGCACTTAACTGACTGACTGATATGATAAAAGCTGATAAGAAAGAGAAGACAGGAAGGAAAGTAGATAATAAAGAAAAGATGTCAAGAAAGAAATGACAGGAAGGAAAGTAGAGAATAGAGATAAGATGATAAGGAAGAGAAGACAATAAGGAAAGTAGATAATGAAGAAAAGATGATAAGGAAGAGAATATAGGAAGGGAAGCAGATAATGAAGGAAAGATAATGTGCTGTAGATGCTTTGTGTAGTGTTCCCTTGCTCGGAACGAGGAAGCGGAGAGCCGAGTTCGAATTTCAGTTGATTTGGTCGCATTCACTAACGCTCAAATACCCTTGAGAAATGTATCAAACTGTCGCTTCTATGGCTTGAATAACAGGATATATTGGGTTCTATAGCCTTGGTTGGTAACCAGTCTACCGCAGGAATATATAGCGACCTAGTGCAGAAAATTTTCTGTCTGGGCTAACCTAGTCGGGTGATGACAAGCGATCCTGCTTTGGTCGGTTCGAGATCAACAAACAAAACGCGGGCGGATTCGACCGAATGTCAGGAAGGTTAGTCAGGGATCGTGTTATAGTAAGAATATAAATAAAAGAAACAAAGAACCAAAATGAAATTGAAGAAATATTAAAATCAAATAAGAAATAAATTAAAAGAAAGAAAGAAAGCAAAATGAATGGCCTGGCAAAATAATGAAAGAAGACAAATAAAATGTATTATTAGGAAAAAAATAAATAAATTATCTGAATAAATCAACGACAGACAAATTGAAGTAAAAGACATGATACAAGCAAAAAGATTATTTACATAATTTACATTCTTCAGACTATTGTTCTCATCTTTGTTGCCATTTGTACGACGTTTCGTCCGTTGTATGCTCCGGCCCTTTGAGTCGAACCCTTTATTACAATTACTGGGGTATATCATTCTAATTCCTTGCCTAGAGCCTCTTTTGGTAATCGTGTCCTTAAGGACACATGGCGCAGTGGATATAGACGTTGGTTAATTCCGGTGATTTGACACAAAGAGTTGTGAGTTCAGTACCAGGTTACAGCAGTGGTGAACAGGTAACTTACAGAATTAAAGGGAGACAACTCACGACTAACAGAAGAGGCTCTAGGTAAGGAATTAAAATGATATATCCTAGTGATTGTAATAAAGGGTTCGGCTCGAAATTCCTAGCACCAGAAGAAGGCCTGAGCGTACAACAGTCGAAACGCCGTAAGAATGGCAACAAAGATGAGGAGAATAGTCCGAATAATGTAAAAAAATTGAAATTATCTGAATTAAAGAAAGAAAAAAAGAAATAGTGTAAAAAAGAAAGAAGACAAGCAAAAAGTCTATTATAAGAAAGAAAGAAAGAAAGAGAATTAAATTAAGTGGCAAAAGAAAAAAAGAAATAGTGTAAAAAAGAAAGAAGACAAGCAAAAAGTCCATTATAAGAAAGAAAGAAAGAAAGAGAATTAAATTAAGTGGCAAAAGAAAAAAAGAAATAGTGTAAAAAAAGAAAGAAGACAGGCAAAAAGTCCATTATAAGAAAGAAAGAAAGAAAGAAAGAGAATTAAATTAAGTGGCAAAAGAAAAAAAGAAATAGTGTAAAAAAGAAAGAAGACAAGCAAAATGTCCATTATAAGAAAGAAAGAAAGAAAGAAAGAAAGAAAGAGAATTAAATTAAGTGGCAAAAGAAAAAAAGAAAATACTACCATTTTTCCCCTCTAATAATCTATGTTTTTTTCTTTTACTCTCCCCTTCGCTGTCCTAAACTTTCATTCCTTCTTAACAAATCGCTTTTTCGTTACTCTTCCTTTTTGCTTTCTCAATCACCGCCTATAATCCCTCCATATTATCTATTTCATTCTATTCTCTTCTCTTTTTCATGCTATATTTTCCTCCCCCTTTCTCTCTCTCTCTATCTCTCTCTCTCTCCTTTCTCTTATTTTTTCTCTTCCTTTTACTCACACATATCTTCTACTCTAATGAAGCCTAAAAAACATCGAGATCGCTTTCTTTCTCATTAATATTTCAAAAACTTTAGAACACGATTCAAAACGAGGCAAATGCAAGAACGAGGCTCTTGAGAGAAAAAAATCAAAAAACGAAATAATCTCTTTGTTTATTTTACGCGCTTAATTTAGTTTTTTTTTTATATACATATCTGGAAGGTGAACGGGTGCAAGTGAGTATCAATTTTTGTAAATGGCATTCATCTTTAAGATCAGGTTCCTTTCAATTGTTCTGACAGTTCATTTTTTTATGTGAATTCTTCCAGCTGGCAAAATTCAAAGAAATGCTTTAGGATTTAATTTTTCTATTTTAAAAGGTTTCCTTTTTATTTTTTCTATATCCTCAGCAACATTATCTTTGTTTTTTAATTCATCTATCTTAACAATCATATTTCACTTTTGCTTCTCTCTTTTCAATTCCTTATTTCTCTATTATCTTGTGCAATGGGTATCGACTCGGAATAAGAATCCGGGAGGCGAGTTCGAATTCCTGTTGAATTCGTTGCAATCACTTACGAGCAAATACCCTTTGGAAAAGTATTAATGCATCCCTTCTCCCTCCAGCTATGGTTTGAACAGCAGAGCAGTTTGGACTCTGTAGTTTTGATTGACAGTCTACTATAGAAAGAAATGAGAACATTCTGCTGGAAAAGTGTCTACCTAGTCAGTCATTGAACGAAAGAGACATGATCACACAACTGTGTATCACGCATGGCACTTAACTGATTGATTTCTCTATTGGTATTTAATGCATTCACCTGATCCTGGCACAAGATGACTTATATTGGGCAGTAATATATAGCATTCCGTAATAATTTTTTTAAAAATCATATCACCCCGAGCAAGGCGGTAACGCCACTGATGTGCAGGGGGCTACGTAATAGTGAAAAGATTGAAAGAGAGAAAGCCGGAAACCACATCCTAAACAGGGAACAAGGGATGAGCCTCTTAACCTGTTCAATAGACGTGGGTGGAGTGTGAACCGGGCGATAGATGGATCTATAATGCTTTGTTAATCTCGTTTGTTAAGTACTATTTCATTGCTTACTTATTTTCGAAGTTTCGTTTATTAACTAAACCGAATAAGGATGACAGGAGTGGGTACGGATTAACACCTTGTATATGGAAATGAATGGTGGACATTTTCCCTACAATAGAACCAGTACAGATGTGGTTCTAATGGATACTGAAAATCTAATGGACGAAACGAATATGTAACGAGGACGCCTTAATGAAAATTGTAAGAGAAAGAATAGCCAGAATCAGAAAAAGAAAACTGAAATTACTTGGCATCATATTAAGGAAGAAGACCTTGGAAAAGTTAACCTTCAAGAGATATGATGAGAACAAGAGAGATAAGAGAAGCACCGAGTTTCTTACCTGGCGAACTCGTGAGAATAGATGACGGAACGGTGTATGTGTGTAGGCGGGGCTTATCAATAGGGAGAAAAACTGCTAAGAGCCAAACGAAATAGAGAATTATGGAGAGCCATAACCGTCTATGTCCTGAAGAAGTTGCAACGATTTGTGAGACTAGAGTTTTTATAGCTCTATTTC